>CABEEJ010003035.1:59028-92816 GCA_901482245.1 Timema douglasi | reverse complement strand
TAGAAAACTTTTTTTTTTCTTGTTTTTTTCTACTTGTAATAATCTTTATAAAAAAAGTGATCGGTATTCACCGACTCTCCCCTACACTCCGGTTTAGGATCGAAATCGAAAGAAACAACTTTTTTTTTATTTTCACTCATGTTGGGATTGAATGTTTACTAGGATTGAAGAACAAATTAGGCTACATTATTTCTCGAACCCTTCGAGTCTTACTCATTTTATGCGTGACAAACAAGAATAACTCTGGCTGGTATGGTAAAACCTTTTATAACATCCAGTATACAATACTCTCGATCATACCTTCGATGTTTTAACACATTACAAAGACGCGATAGAACTAAGTATACTATAATAGGGTTAAATCATTATAATTTTCATTGTTTAAATAAATATTAAAATACAATTATGATGCAAAAGTTGAAATTATTATTAGATAAAAAAACATTTCCAGATTAAAATATCGATACAGATACTTATTTTTATCGATACTATTACGGTATCGATATTTTTCTTCCGATACTTTTAATGAGTATTGTATCGATACTTTTCTTTCGATACCACATCCCTAGATACGAACCAGTGGCGGAACGTGGTTGTTGTCACTGGGGTAAGCCAGCCTTGACAGAGATTCTTCGCTCTTCTTTCGAAATCATCATTACCCACTTCGGTGGCTGCATGGTCTAAAGCGATACTCTCGCAGTATACTAGACTGCCGATGACGTGGATATCGAGGTTCGAAGCTTGGTCGGGTGCACTGATGATGTTTTTTTCCAAAATTGTTTTCCACACAAATACGAGTGTACTATTTCTAAATATAACCTCCCAAATCCCTAAAATGATAATTTTCCTTTTAAATGTATTAAAGACGAACCAGGATGACTCAGGGGTAGAGAAATGGCTCACTAGATCAATGAACCCGGGTTCGATTCCCATATAGCTCGCATAGGTGGACACGGGGACTAAATGTCAGGTTTATCTAGCGTGTTTGTCGCAAGGGATGAGGTCGGGGTTTGTATTCCGGCCTGATTTAATGATAGCGTGTTTCCCCTGAATGGGTTTCCCACCTCTTCCACGCAAATTTGGGTACATTTCCCCTTCTTCATCACTGACCCATAAACGTAACTAAAATATGTATGTCTCCTGAACTGGTAGAACGAGGGGAGAAATCATACACCCCCGTGAACAGGATTTGTTATCACCGCGTCTTACTACCCGTTTGGTTTGTGCGCATATCTTATCTACTAATTACGCTAATAGGATAGGGATGACGATGGTTGAATTTTAGAGGAAGTGTATCCGCATTTGCATGGATAGAGCATGGGAATCCATTCATGAAAATCAAAAGTCAGTACAACCGACCGGGATCGAACCTCGATCTCCCCATAATCGGCACTCTATTCTATTGCGAGAGTGATGCCTTAGACCATGTGGCCACCGAAGCGAGTCTATACATTTTAACATTAAGGTTATTTGATAAAATATAATTATTAACTTATTGTGTTAAGTAAAATAGAAGTAGGCCTATGCCCTTGTAAATTCATAGGCGAATATTCCCTTTTATTTTATAAGTTAGAACTATAGTATGCATACTATGACTATAATAGGATTTGTGCTGGAAGAACCATAACTGACCCTTTCAAAAGTCACTAAGGCTTATTTTATAAAAGTCATGCTTCAAGTCATTTGATGTTTAGATATAACTTTTGCTAAGTATTGTCGAAACTGATAAAATAACACTAATAATATAGAACAAATATTATCAACGTTTTCCACCCAAAAAAAAGTTTGTTTTCTAAAAGGTTCTTCGATTCGGTATTCTACTATAGTTGTGTAGGCCTACATGGTTTTACACGCTCATTCCACGCAAAAAGAATTTTTTTAAATACACTGATAAAGGTATAATTTAGAGGAATTGTACCCGAATGTGCGTAAAGAGCTAGAGTTTAAGACCATAAACGAAACATATTTCATTACATTCTACTTCTCCACGACCCGCCTCGGTGGCGTAGTTGGCTAACGTGCTAGTCGTGTTGAGCTGCTCGAATGCTGAGGACGGGGAGGTCGAGGTTCGAATCTCGGTCGGGTGAACTGCGGGTGGTTTTTCCTAAATGGTTATCCACTCTCCCTCCACGCAAATGCGGGTTCACTTCCTCTAATTCAACCTTCCCAATTCCTAATCCATTAGAGTAATTAGTACTTAAAAGCGTATAACCCGAACGGGTAGTAAGACGCGGTGCTAAATATTATTATTATTATTATTATTATTACTTCTCCATCCTCGGCAAACCCTCCTAGGTGAGATCGATGCCCTAGTCCTCGTATCCACCGATGCACAGAACTCTCTCAGTCGATGTCTGTCTGTCTGTCTGTTTGTCTGTTTGTTTGTTCACTTAACTCGGTAAGTTGTTGCGTCGGAACAAACACAGTCGAACCCGTCATATTTAAAATGGGTGCTATAATGGGGGTGAATTATTAATGCGGTCACGGTAGCGCTCGGGGAGTTTTGTAAAACGAGAGAAAGGGAGAGAGACTGAAGGATGGAAGGAAAGGGAAGAGGCAGAATAATGGTAGAAGGATCAAATAAAAATAAAAACTTTACTCTCAGACATAAAACGTGAGAGCATTAATAAAACTATTATCTTGATGGGCGGTGGGGGGTGATGGAGAACATGGGAAAGAAATTTAATTATTTTTTCCGCACCACGTCTTACTACCCATCCGGGTCATATGCTTGTGTATTAATTACTCTGATTGTTTTATGGACGAGGAAAGTGTAGTTATAGGAAGTGTACCCGCATTTTCTTAGAGGAAGAGTGAAAACCCATTTTGAAAAATCACCCTCAACAGTGGTGGCTCGTGTATAGGCACTGCGGAACAGCAGCACCCCTTATTTCCACTTGATATTATCGATAACATTTAATATAATGAGTAATTTTTTATTTAATTCTTTCTTTATGTTTGTGGTACAATATAATATATTCCTTAAGTTTAATGTCAGTACTTCAGTACCCATCCCCCAGTTTTATGAAAAATATACAAAAATCTTTGTATGGAACTGTGCGCTTCACAGTGCCAGCGACGTGGTGTTTGACTGTTGTGTGCATGCGCATATAGGAAGGGGGTGGGGAGGAAGGCGGGACTTCCAGTTAGAAAGAGCACTGTTGCTCTCGCAGTGCCGGCTCTGTCGTTATGGTGGAAGAAAAGTAAAAACCGTTTACCATATTTTTGAATGTAATAAAGTGTAGAAGAGTGTATAATTAGATTACTATTCTTCTTCCAGCTATTTTATTTGATTCAATTTTTTTTCTGTTCTTTTATTCAACAGAAAGACTAAACGGGCTTGTAGTACTTTCCATGGAGAAAAATTTCCTCAATTGTCATCCAGAGATCAAGGAGAAAATTATTGAACTTTTTGCGCAAATTAAAACAAGAAGAATGGATTTCATTTTTAAATGAATAGATCACGCTTGAACTGTAACAATTTAAGTTAAAGTAAGTAAAAAGGATTTTTTTTTAGATTTCATCAAGTTCCTGAGTAAATTTTCTTTTTATACATTTTTTTTTTCCTTTTACACAATTTTTAAACAAAGACTAAAAGTTTTCTGGAGCAGCACCCCCACTAATTTTAGCCATGTGCCGCCACTGTCCTTCAGTACACCCGACCGAGATTTGAACCCCGATCTCCCCGTAATGGCAGTCTAGTCTACTGCGAGAGTAACGCGTTAGACCACGTAGCTACCGAAGCGGGTAATATAATATTACCATAAGTTAAATTTTGTATTGTTGCTCACCTAATTTTACTACCCGTCCGGGGTTATGCGTATCTTTACTCTAATTGGGTAAGGACAAGAAAGGTAGAATTTAAGGCTAATGTATCTGAATTTACGTGAAGATAAAATAGAAAAATTATTTTGGATATAACGCTCAGCTGAGTTTTGAACCCCGGCCTCTACATTATCAGTGAGCTAGATCATTAGACTATGTGTACTAGACTTCCGTTGACGGTGAGATCAAGGTTAGAATCTCGATCAGGTGTATTGAGGGTGTTTTTTTTTCTAAAATGGTTCTACACGCAAATTTGAGTACAATTTCTCTAAATATAACCTCCCTAATCCCTAAAACCATCAGCGTAATTAGTACATAAACTTATAACCCAAACATGTAGTAAGAAGCGGTGCCAACATAAAAACTAGATCAGATGAGACTCGCGCCTTAGTCCACTTGTTCACCGATGCGGGTACTTATTCTGTATGATAGTTTGTATGATTAAGGTGGGCTTAAAGGGAACACGGGTTTAGTTAGGCCTGCATATTTTTGCTTTTTGTTTTTAAGGTGATTGACCCTTTTCATTGGGCGTAGAAATGTAGAACCGTGTGAACAAACGGTTATCTTCAAGAATGTTTATTGTTTTGCCATTTTCTTTTCGGAAACGGTTTGTTCCATAATAGAAGCATGTTGATTAAGTTTTACTTTTAATATACACACCTCCTCTATGATTTTAACAGTGATCAAATATCGATAAAATTGACATTTTTCAATAGAAAGCTGCCGGTTTCATAACAAAAAATAAGAGAATGTAACAATTAATAAACATTGATACATTATCTTAGAAGGGGTGTTGAAATTATTAACATAAACATTTGACTGGTTCTCGACAAAACTGATATTTCCAAACGTATGATCTTTTCGCAAGACCTGTCCGGTAGCTAGCGCCATCAGCGGTTTCCATGCTCCATCTATTCTTGTTGGCGCGGAAGGATACTTTGGTTGGTTGTGAAGCCACGCCTTTCACCCTCCCGCCCACCATTACATAAAATAAGTTTTAGACTTGTACTCGACAGTGCTAAGGGCCCTTAATAATGTATCAAAAAACCTTTTTTTGCACAAGCGAATAAAATGTTACTTCATTAGATAGCTTTAATCTAATTTTCTACATAGGCTACATCGATCTTAACGGTTGTTGAATATATCTCATGAGCATAGTGTCCTTTGACCGCAGGAACTTTTTTAATGGAGATTTAAAATTAAAAAAAGTCACCCGCCTCGGTGGCGTAGTTGGCTACCGCGCTTGTCGTGTTGAGCTCGACTGCTGAGGACGGGGAGATCGAGGTTCGAATCTCGGTCGGGTGAACTGGGGGAGGTTTTTGCTTAATGGTTTTCCCCTCTCCCTCCACGCAAATGCGGGTTCACTTCCTCTAATTCAACCTTCCCAATTCCTAATCCATTAGAGTAATTANGAATCTCGGTCGGGTGAACTGGGGGAGGTTTTTGCTTAATGGTTTTCCCCTCTCCCTCCACGCAAATGCGGGTTCACTTCCTCTAATTCAACCTTCCCAATTCCTAATCCATTAGAGTAATTAGTACTTAAAGCGTATAACCCGAACGGGTAGTAAGACGCGGTGCTAAGTATTATTATTATTATTATTATTATTATTAATTTTAAAAGTCGCCGTGAAATTCTGCGATGTCTTTGTCAAAATGAGGGATCGGGAACGGATAAAGTATGAATAAGCCTCATTCTTTTATTTTATGTAATCGAGTATACAAGAGTTGATGTTTACGTGTGAGAGAGAGAGAGAAACAGAGAGAATGAGTAAGTCACACGAAACGACAAATAAATAAAGATAGAGTATGAAAGGAAACAGGCCGGAGAGGGTGGGGTAACATCAGGGGTGGGAGAGAGGTGGACCAATACAATCATTCCCTTTAACTTGATTACCTGTGGCTCGTAGTTTGATTACTATGGCCCACTCCATCACAGTAATTACTAGCTTCATTGATTATGATTACTAAAGTGCAGTATAATTTATTGATATCGGTGATAATTGATTAATTTTTTTTTCTCACATTTATGTTTTGGTAGTGTTCACGTGGGAATGTAAATATGGCCCCTGGACGTTCTTATGCGCTTGGGATAATATTACTAAGCCTATAGTTGAGTGCAACGCATCTTACTAACCGTCCGTACACTATTTGGGTAGGTATATATTTGCATGGAGGGATAGTGGAAAACCTTTCAGAAAAAAACTTAAGGTGGGATGTAGGAGACGCGAGAAAAGATCAGTGTTTTTGAAGTTTTCATAGAAAAACTTTTTTTTTGTCAAAATCAATCAAACATAATATCTCCAGTAGAAACCTATATTTTATTTTCTTCACAAGATGATATCTGCAATTGTTGAATATTTGTCGAAGGTGTCCTAGAATTTAATGACAACTTTTTCTCTTCATTTAAAAGGATTCTCATCTAATGCTGCTTTACTCATGAAATATATTCACCAACTGTTAATATCAACATGCAATGGGTGACCTGGTGGTCTAAGGGTAAGGTGTCGGACTTCTATGCTGAGGGTCCGGGGTTCGATCCTCGGTCCCGGCACAGATTTATCTGATTACAAAGCCCTTCCTTCACCTCTGACAAGCCATCTTGTGAATGTGGGGAATGCCAGGCCTCCACCGTGGTTCGGATTCCACGTTAAACTGTAGGTCCTCCATTTCATCAAACAATCACCCTACCATTACACATCAGCGTAAGTGCGTATAACCCGAACGGGTAGTAAGACGCGGTGCTAATAATAATAATAATAATAATAATAATAAAACATGCAGTGGCGGCTCGTAGCTAAAATTAGTGGGGGTGCTGCTCCAGAAAATGTTTAGCCTTTGTTTTAAAATTGTGTAAAAGGAAAAAAACATGTGTAAAAAGGAAATTTATTCAGGAACTTGATAAAATATTAACAAATAAAAAAACATTTTTTACTTACTTTAACTTAATTTTTTACAGTTAGAGATTGATCTATTCATTTAAAAATTAAATCCATACTTCTTGTTTTAATTTGCGCAAAAAGTTCAATAATTTTCTCCTTGATCTCTGGATGACAATTGAAGAAATTTTCCCCCATTGAATGTACTGCAAGCGCATTTAGTCTTTCTGGTGAATAAAAAAATCGAAAAAAAATGAATCAAATAGAGTAGCTGGAAGCAGAATAATAATCTTAACTCTACACTCTTCTACACTTTATCACATTCAAGAATATGGTACACGGTTTTTAAGCACAACACACGCTGAGTAAAAAAAAACAAAACCTTCCACCATCACGCCAGAGTCGGCACTACGAGAGCAACAGTGCTCTTTCTACCTGGCAGTCCAGCCTTCCTCCCCACCTCCTCTTATGTGCGAATGCGCACAACAGTCAAACACCACGTTGCTGGCACTGTGAATCCCGCAGTTCCATACAAAGATTATTGTATCTTTTTCATAAACTGGGGCACGGCTACTGAAGTACTGACATTAATCTTAAGGAATATATATTGTACTACAAAAATAAAGAAAGAATTAAAGAAAAAAATAACTCATTATATTAAATGTTATCGATAATATCAAGTGGAAATAGGGGGTGCTGCAGTTCCGCAGTGCTTATACATGAGCCGCCACTGTCACCGTGTGAAAAAAATTAAGCTCTGCGTTTATATTGGAGCAATATTTTATTTATTTTAGCCAAAAAATATTGTTTGATATAAAAAACTTCAAAAAACACTTATTTTTTCTCTCGTTCCCTGAACTCTCACCTTAAGGTTGTAGACTCAACATAGCCAACTGAAATTCGAGCCCCGATCTCTCCATCATTGGCATTCCAGTATATGGTGAGAGGGACGCCTTAGACCATTGTTTCTCAAAGTGTGGTCCATGGTGGACTATAAAGTCGTCCGTACGATCCCAGCAAATTGAGTAATAATCATGAATTAAATAATGTTATGAAAATTTAAATACGAAGGAATCAATATGTTAGATCTAAGCTGTATTTATTTCCTTGGTTGACACAAGTCACATATAAAGGGAAATCTGAACCAACTTAAATCAACAAATCTGAATAATTATTTATACAAAAAAAAAGATAAATTTTTTAATGTTAAAAATAATCAAACAACTTTTGCTTTGACTATTAATTCAATGTAATTTTTTTTTCCAGCATTTAATTCAATAAGTTATATTTTGTCTAGTATTTATAATCCTAATATTAAATTACCTTAATAATAATTTTTCTTCCTGCATACTTTTAATCAACCGTTCCTTACCTATCCTTGTCTTGCTCAAGGTCTGCGAACAGAATCTTTATCCTCGATGTGAAGGAAAATGTAGAGATAGGCCTACAAAGAGAATGGTTGTGTACGAGTAAGATTATTATTATTATTATAGCTATTATTATATAAAAATTAATTATTACTATTATTAATATTATCATTAATATTATAGGTGTTACCTTCTCGTAATCCAAAATTATTTTCTCTCAGCCACTCTTATAAGGTGAGCTCTATAATTAATTGACTCTACAGCGCTAATTCTAGATTTGTTGAATTTTACTTTTATCATAAAATAAAAGCCAAACTCAGAGAGTCATTTAAGGAACACCCTTATCACTAATTTACCCTGAATAGGTTCTGCCTCAAATATATAAATTTACATTATTATGATTTACTTTTTGCTTATTGTTAAATACTTATGCTTCACTACTCTTTAGTTATTATTTCTATTCTTATCAGTATTTTTTTAACTATTCATCAGTATGTTTCATTATTTATCTATGATTATTATTTATCTTATTTTCTCATGTAATTATAACTACAGTAGCCCCATGACTTCTTTGGTGCTGACTGACAGCTGACTTATGACAGTCAACATTTAGGTATATACCTAAATGTTGACCGTCAGAAGTGACAGCTGCTAAACACATGTTTTTGTAGATCATATGGTTCGGCGTAGGGATACATAATTTGGTCTGGTAGCTTTTCAAAGCTTTTAGCTGTCAGGTGTGAGCTGTCAGTTCCAGCACCAAAGAAGCCATGGGGCTACTGTACTTGTAAGGTACTTGTGTACTTTTCAGGATTGGTCAATAAGCTATATTTATAGTGAGCAGATAAGAGACTTTAAAAATCATCCAACTGATGGTTTTTAACCCAAAAAGAGAGTTTCTGTACCATTCGACCACCCACCGTCAGCAAAACTTTGAGAATCACTCACACTACCTTAGAGTTGACCATCCGGCCACCGAGGTGAGCCATTTGATCCACACATGAGAGGCAGGTGTGACGGCGGTGTGTTGTCCACTTGCGTCGGGGGTGTTCTGCGCATGCGCACCCTTGTCTTTGTTGGCGATCGTCCTGAACAAACAATCAGGAGACCATGTCCTGCCACTCCCCATTTCCACACTTCACCGAACAACCCACAAGATACAATCGGAGCGGACAATTTAGTAATTGAAAAGTGTTCCAATTTATCTATGTGATGTGTGTGCATCAGGAGGATGGCATGTTTTCAAAAACATGTAAATAATATCATGTGATCTAGGACTACTCGACTGGGTGGAGGGGGGAAGAAAGGGAGGTGACTTTCTCCACTTAATGAACTGTTATCTCTGGGGTTAAGAGGCCAGCATCGATTACGATAAGGGATAAAATGGGTGTCGATAACAACTTTCCATAATATATAGATATATTTATCATTTGCTTAGCCCAAGGTATATATCGAAAACTACGATATATATCAGTTAGATTATCTATATCTATATATATCAGTTGTTTCCTATATATTGAATTGTATTGGTATTGGCGAATTATTATTATTATTATTATTATTATTATTATTATTAGCACCGCGTCTTACTACCCGTTCGGGTTATACGCACTTACGCTAATGTGTAATGGTATGGTGATTGTGAGATGAAATGGAGGACCTACAGTTTAACGTGGGATCCGAACCATGGTGGAGGCCTGGCATTCCCCACATTCCCAAGATGTCTTGTCAGAGGTGAAGGAAGGGTTTGGTAATCAGATAAATCTGTGCCGGGACCGAGGATTGAACCCCAGCCACCAGCACAGAAGTCCGACACCTTACCCCTAGACCGCCAGGTCACCCTATTGGCGAATTGAAACGGTGTTATTTATTTTTATTTCTTAGCCCCTCGTCTTTCTATTCGTTCTGGTTATACGCTTATGTATCTATTCATGTATCTGATAATGGCTTAAGGATAATTAAGGGTATATTTATAGGAAGTGTATCCATATTTGCATAGAGGGAGAGTGGGAAAACTAGTTTTATAAAAAACCACCCGACCGAGATTCAAACCCCGATTTCCCCGTAGTCGGCAGTCTACAGTCTACTGCGAGACCATGCGGCCACAGAAACGGGTCTAGAAGAATTATTAGAATCTTTGATAACTCTTTTTTTTTAATTTATAATAAATAATATAACCAAGAACATAATAACTATTCCCTAATAGGTTGACGCTAGTCACTTTCAGCCAATGTTTACAATAAAGAATCTAGATGTCGCCACCTCTCCTATCGTAGATGGGTTTTTTCACATACGTTCCATATGTAACGGTTAATTTAACTAATTGTCCACACTGAGCACATAGAGAGTTATCGGTTATGGCCGCCAGTCATCTGTCTTAATCATGCGCCCGGTAATCTTCTTATAGAAAGTTGAACTGATGAGTCCAAACATTCAAAAGCTTTACCATTGGAACGTTACACTCTGTTGCAACTTAATATTGACCCTTGTTATCTCTTGGTTGCGGCTTGGGGGGTTGCTGGTTTGATGTCGCGAGACCAGTGTCGTTGTGTTCAGACACGTGTGAGGAGGGGTAGGGAAAACGTCAACGAGAGTGTCCCGGTAACGTGAGTCACGGTGGAAGACAGGGTGATTGTCCCGGCAATGTGAGTCGCGGTGGAAGGCAGGGTGATTGTCCCGGCAACGTGAGTCGCGGTGGGAGGTGGGGTGATTGTCCCGGCAACGTTAGTCACGGTGGGAGGTAGGATAGAGAGTCCCGGCAACGTGAGTCACGGTGGGAGGTGGGGTGATTGTCCCGGCAACGTGAGTCGCGGTGGGAGGTGGGGTGATTGTCCCGGCAACGTGAGTCACGGTGGGAGGTAGGGTGATTATCCTGAAAACGTGAGTCACGATGGGAGGTAGGGTGACGGTGGGAAGAGAGAGGGTTAAGACAATATTGCTTCTTCGTAACACAAGACAATCTATTAGCTCTTTCAAACAGGTGGTACACCCGGGTTGGATAGCCAATCTCTGACTGTCTCGTATTTCACTTTGTTGTGTGTTAGAGCCAACTCTATTACTGCTCTCTCCACATGTGTAACTAAGCTATACTAGGGTGGGGTACTGCGTGTGCGTCAGGCCAAGACCTATGTACTTTAAAATGCGTGAAAGTAAGAAAATAAGTACGACTTTATTAGAGTAGAGTAGGGCAGGTCTGGCAGACAAAGGGAAACGAAAAACCACGGTGTTAAATACCCTCAGCTGCTGCCTGGCCTAGTCCAACGGGAGAAAATGGGAGTTCTCATTGGCGCATGAAAAAATTGACGCTGAATACAGTGGGGGACTCGTCACGGACAGCTCAGACAACATGAAGTGTGGAGTGGCCCAGGAAGTAGAGAGGGTGGTTGGTGCAATGGTATAAGGCGGCGAAAAGGCGAAAGGGCCAAACAGTGCCTTGATTATGCGCTGTATAGTCGGGTTACCGGGTAAAGGAAAACTTTAGGAGCATCTACAAAACTCCAAGGTGTGGGCCCACAAGCGAGCTATACCGACCGAGAGGCTGCCGACGTTAACGATGATAGTACCAACATTTGCGGAAAGAGGGTGCTCATGTGGTCAACACAGAGATCTTTTAGATCGTTAATCTCAGTTTTTTAGATCGAAGCTATTACTTCTTTATTCACGAGGCGGAGTTTGACCCCGTGCTGGACCTACTGCTTCACAGAAAATCTGGAGGCACCGGGGATCAAATCCGGGACCTCTGTATCTGTATCCAAGAGCTCCGACCACTAAACCACGTCCACAAAAAAAAATTGTAGGAATGGAAAGAGAGAGGGCTAGGGGAAGGAAATGACGATAAGGTTGTTTCATTTATTTTAATAGCTATACAAATTAACACCTTCGCTAAAAAGTGAAGTATTAAGTAAGAACACATAGCTTGGCTTATGAATACATAAAAGTAAATTTAGTAACGTTTTGAAAAGTCAAAATTACAGGTATTGATGGTCGCATTGTGTAAAGCGTCATTTTCACTGGACTGCCAATGAGGGGGAGATTGAAGCTCAAATCTCGGTTGGGTGTACTGAGGGTGTTTTTTTCAAAAACAGTTAACACTCTCCATTCACTCAAATGCGGGTACACTTCACATTAATATGACCTTCCTAAAACCATTAGTGGAATTAGTACATAAGCGCATAGTCCAAACGGATGGTATATATATATATATAAAATATAACCATATAATCACTTATCTAGGCCTATATTGCAATGTACTGTTTTGGACCCCTCTCATAGATTCAAAAAGTCATGGATGAATTGTATTTTCTTTAAAGAACCGTATGTACATTTTTCTTTAATACTTCATCCATGGTTGATCAGGTGTTTTTAGAAGTATTTTCAATATATTACGTTTTAAAACCTTCTTTTTTTTAAAAAAAAACTCCGTTCTATTTGAAAATCAGGTGATGTTCTGGCTGGCTTTACCCAATGGGAAGCTAGCCTTCACTACAGGTTGCCAGGAGTTCTCATATTAGTTAATTTTAACACTGGTGACAAGGGGTCCAAGAAGCAAGGGGTAGGTCATATATAAGCAGCTTGTGCGTATAGTAATCAATAGAAAACATATCACCCAGAATTATTATAGTAATCTAGAAAGAGAAAATCTCAGTTTGTAACAGCACTAGCTCTGCGTCAGTTCGTAAATGAACAAAAACTATCATTTTGATGTCAGTTTTATAATAGTGAAAGTAAAATAAACAAAATAAATCGTGTACGATGTTAAATCTCTACTAATCTCACAAATAAACCAATAAATAAACCCACAGTAAGAAATGCACGTAGAATCAGACCATCATAGCCGGGTGATAACAAGTGCACAGTAAGGCATGTACATATTGTAATCATCATAAAAAAAACGGTATTGTTATAATTACTGCCCAACCGTAAGGCATACACGGGTCCACATCCACATCCGCATCATCATCAGCATCATAAAATCAGGTATCGTTATAAAATATATAGGGGAAAGTAGCCTAAATGGCACCACTTTTTAGTAATCACCGTATAAAATCCAAATGACTCATAGGTTAACCAAAATAAATATCACAACATGAATGTAGCTGTTTTGGCTAACGAACTTAATTTTTTCACAATATTATCTTAACCTAAACTATTTATTTTGGCCTTACTTTTAAAGATGTGCAACTGGTGCCATTTAGGCAACCAGTCTCCTAAATCGCACCATGGGTTGCTAAAATCGCACTTACACTCAAAATACATAGGTTTGAAAAGTAAATATAAGACATTTACTTTAATGGTTAACTAATTATGTATTCCACGAAAAATACACAACAACAAAATTATTCATCATATCAAAAATGAAAAGTCTATACAAAATTAAAAAAATATAAACCATATTCACAACAAATAAACTTAGTTTTATTAAAGAAAAGGTAAAAGCTGATTGGTTACTCACTACGCATAAAGATTAAATCAGTTTTAACTACTGTCAAATTTTTATAAAACATTTAAAAGTAACATTTTATTAATAAAACAACCCTGAATGTTGAACTAGTAAAACTCATAGGTTTAGTGGGCTAAAAATCTAAAAAATATGTATGCAAATACAAAACAAAAATTGAGCCAATTATAAAGTTGTAAAAAATAAAAATCTATAGGCCGAAAAAAGCCTGACATTAACTTTTAGGCTTGCAATTCTGTGCAACAGTCACATTTAAATCTTTTGATTTTTTTCGAAACACCAGCACATGTTTCATGAGCCCATTTTTTGCATAATTGACATTGCACCATATCCTCCACCATGCCTTCTTCACATATGAAACAATACCAATCTTCAGCAACAAATTCAATCACAGCATTTTCGGTAAATTTTAATTTCTTTTTAGCGGCTGCTGAGTGATTACTATTATTTTCTGGGTGTTTTTGAGCTCTTCTTTGACTTTGTGACGAATTTCCATGTTGATCAGCAGTTGTTTTATTTTTTCTCAGTTTATTGGCTATTTGAAGAGATTTTCTCTCCATAATTTGCTGGAGCTTATTTTTATATGGACTCGAAGTCAAAATCTCAGCTTTTTGGGCACCTTTTATCTGTATTTTCCTTTGTTTGGCTGTTGGGCGTGGCAAAGGGCTTATATCATGGATTGTGACACGAAGACTTTTGGAAGGTTTAGAACTTAGTGATCTTGTAGATGAATTCTTCTCTGGGACAATCGCAAATTCCTCTTCTTGGCACTCTTGCTCATCACCAGGAGGAATAATTATTGGTGTTTCTTCAGGCTCATTCACGTAATTGGCTGGTGAGTGGATGTTGGCTGGAACAAAGTCAGCGTCTGAAAATACATTTCTGTCCACAGGCCAGATTCCAGTGGCTTTGAAACCACTCATTGCATTACTCACGGTGGCTGCTCTGCTGTATGCCTCAGAAAGCAAAGCAGAAACTTGAAACTGAGTGACAGGTGGCTCGTGAGTTCGCAGCCACTTGGAAAGTGCTTCGTCGTAATATGTTTGAAAGGGCTTGAATATTGCCACATCGAGAGGCTGAAGACGATGTGTTGTGTGTCCAGGGAGTTGGAGAAGTAAAACCCCATTTAATCTTGCAAGTTGAATAGCCTCAAAATTCTTTGAGTGTGTAGTGTGTCCATCAAGAACCAACAAAACCTTCTTCTCTACAGAAGGCTTGACGTAATCAATAAAATGCTTCAACCATTTTATGAAGAGCTCCGTGTTAATATAGCCTGTATCTGAAATTTCCACAATACTTCCTGGTGGTGCCCCAAATTTTAATGATGGGTGCATTCTTAGCCTCTTAAATATAATCATCGGAGGCACAAAGTTTCCACTGGCACTTGTACAACAGACGATTGTAGTATTCACCCCTCTCTCACCACTGGAAACAGCACCCACTTGATGTCGTCCTTTCTGTGCTACTATCTTAGGCGATTTCTTTTGTACAGTAGAGAAGCCGGATTCATCAACATTAAAAATGTTCAAGGCGTTTAGTCCATTTTCATCAACAATATTTGTCAACACATCAAAAAATTGAAATACATTTTCTTTGTTAAAACCCCTAGCCCTAGCAATAGACACATTTTCAGGTTGTCTTAGACTGAGTGTAGGATTCCGCTTCATAAAGGCATAATACCATTTTTTTCCCGCGATCTTCTTTTCTTTGTTGAAAGGATTGGGTAGATGAGGATTAGCAATAAGTACTTGAAAAGCTAGCTTCCTAACTTCAGTTATTGTAAGGCCAAACATGCTCTCTTCAAACTTTAAAATGACCTCTACGAGTTCCTTTTCAGCTTCTGAAGGTAAGGCTGTTTGTCTACCATTCACAGCCTTGCTGCTACCACGATTAACCCCCCGATTAACTTTTCCATGAAAATGCCTCAAAAAAGTCTTTTTTGGTATCTCATACTTCCTGCAACATTCATTTAGTTTAATACTCCCTTCTTTAAATTCCATCAGAGCACGGGACATATCTTCTGTACTCCACTTTCCATACACCCTTTTAGCCATTGCAAGAAGATTCTATAACAAAAGAAAATAAAACCCTGTTCAAGTTGCATAAATCGCACCGGTGCTATTTAAGCAACCTAGTAGTGGTGCGATTTCGGAAACCACGCCATTTTATGAACTATTGCCTCCCCAAATTACATGCTTGGACTAAACAAATATTTAACTGCAATAAATGCTTCTTAAAAGTATGCCTAGCAATATTAATAAAAGCAGTATATACATTATTGTCTCACCTGATGCCTGGGTCCTTAGGAAAATGATTAAAATATTACATCAAATTAGCTTATTTTCTTTGAACATTTACAAATCACAAACGAAAACACGGAAAGTCTTCAAACTACTAAAGCATCATGGGAGTGCTGCGTAGTTCAATCTCAAGTCACTAGGTAGAGCATGAATGCATTCGGTTCATTTTTAAAGACAGTGGTGCGATCTAGGAGCCGGTGCGATATTGGCAACTTTCCCCTATATCAAATTTATATATGTGTATAAGTTTACCCGCCTCGGTGGCGTAGTTGGCTAACGCACTAGTCGTGTTGAGCTTGACTGCTGAGGACGGGGAGGGAGATCGAGGTTCGAATCTTGGTCGGGTGAACTGGGGGTGGTTTTTCTAAATGGTTTTCCACTCTCTCTCCACGCAAATGCGGGTTCACTTCCTCTAATTCAACCTCCCTAATTCCTAATCCATTAAAGTAATTAGTACTGAAGGCGTATAATCCAAACGGGTAGTAAGACGCGGTGCTAAAAAAAATGTATAAGATTGAGGCTTTAGTCCACGGTTTTAGTTTATCAAAGGATCATTAACTCAATTTCCTGTCTGGTAATATTTTTCAAATCTAATCAATTAGATTCTATATAAATCTAGATGGACGCTCGTTTTACAGATATGACTTCTTGTAGGGTGTTTTTTTCTTTCCTCTCCTCTGTTGCGTCAGTCGATGCAATACCTCGTTACCAATCTTCTAGTTATTGTGAGCAGTGGGGTGTGAGGGGGGGGGTGTTGATGAGTCTCACCCCTCCAATAGATCCGACTGAGGGAGAATTGATGGAGCCACCCCCTCACCCCTCTCTCTCTCTCGTACAACCACCCCTATTCTGCTATTCACATCATAAAAGTGATTAGTGATTATTGCCGGTATTAAAAATGGTTCGGTCGTCTGGTTAAGAAATAATCCGTTATAAGGCAAAAAAACTGGGCCGGATGTTCGCGCAAGAGTGGGCCAAGTGCTGGATGTACGGTCTAATTTTCATAGTAAGGGCCTTATCTGACAGCTAGAAAAGCTACTATAACAACTTGAAAGTATTTATACGTCAAGTCATGTGATCCGCAGTTGTCACTTACAAAAGATATGATCAACAACTGTAAAAACCCACCTCGGTGGCGTAGTTGGCTAACGCGCTTGTCGTGTTGAGCTCGACTGCTGAGGACTGGGAGATCGAGGTTCGAATCTCGGTCGGGTGAACTGGGAGGGGTTTTTCCTGAATGGTTTTCCACTCTCCCTCCACGCAATTGCGGGTTCACTTCCTCTAATTCAATCTTCACAATACCTAATCCATTAGAGTAATTTAGTACTTAAAGCGTATAACCCGTACGGGTAGTAAGACGCGGTGCTAAATATTAACAACTGTAAAAATAACACAATTCAATAAAATTTTATATTTATATTATCCCCGGTCTTACTTCCTGTTCAGGTGAACACATCTATGATACTATACTGGGGTAGGTAAGAGGAAGTAAGCATTTTATAGAGATAATCCACACGAATTTGCGTGGAAGGAGAGTTGGGAACCAATTAGTAAAATACACCCTCAGTAGACACGATTGGGATTCTAACCCCGACCCTTCCATCTTCAGCAGGACAGTCCAACACGAGAGTGACGCCTTAGTTAGACCATTCTGTCATTGAATTGGGTAATCTGTTATCAATTTATGCTGTAAAAATTGTATGTTTTGCCTAAAAGTCCTTTTCTATGAAAATTAAACTGTATCTGTAGGGTTAGATACAGTGAAATGTGTATATGCAGTGACCTATAAACAGGGGGATGGAAGAGTACAGTAGTCCTCCTCCCCTCCCTTCCCCCCCCTCCCAAAAAAATCAAAAATTTAAAGTGAAAAATATTACTTTATATAGCTTAAGGGTGAAATATTTTAAACAAGTTATTATATTTATATACATATTTTGTAGAAGTTTGTGAACTGTAACAAAACTGTAATTTTTACTAATTTATGATAAACTGCCTTTAATTATTTTCAAAACTACCTATTTATAATTTAGAGACTCCCAACCCTCTAACTTTGTCATAAGAGAGGACCCAGACCACCCCCCCCTTATTTATGATTCTTCACAAGACATCCCTTAGGAGAAATCTAACCCTTTTTCATCCCAAAAACCAAAATGTTCCTCTACCTCTGTATAGAGCTAAAATATAAACAAGTTACACTTTTCTCACGCTCTTCACTCGAGATAGAACGCTCGAAAGATTGATTCCTCAAATCCCCCGAATCTTATGGTACTCAAAAGATTCAAGATCGTAAAATATCTCAAAAATATATCTCGAATACAATTACGAAGGAAAACCTTCACTTCAAATAAGAGGAATTATATAGACTTTTGAAATTATTAAAAAACTACAAAACGATATTTTTAAATATAAATCAGTCAAAAAGAGTTATCTTTCTTTTTTTATAACGTAACGTCACGTAACCTGACCTGGAAAAGAAGCGTTCGTCAGTGGTGCCAAGCCTTTATCAACTGTTTCAAAATTCAATTTGAAATATTTTGGATGTGTTAAGTTTGTACACTTTTAAGGATTAAAATTGGGTTTCGAGATTCTAAAGAAAATTTAAGATTCGGATTCAAAATTCAGAATTTATAAATAATCTGTAGGATTCGATCCATCTGTAATCCTTATATAATCTGTGAGTTATTGGCACCTGGGACCACACTTGTAATGAGTCCCTCGTACGACATTTGTTTTCACAACACGCAACTATAAGTATGTATTATAAGCTATGTCTTAGATCCAGTGGCGGCTTGTGGATGGTTTTCACGGCACACTTTTTTCAAAAGTGCTGTACTAGTAGACTTTTTCTCTACCCCATTTGACCAACCACAGGCACAATAAGGTAGTGAGCATTGGCTCTAGGTCTAAAAATTTATATTTATAGGGAAAACACAATTTACTCGTATAGCTTTCTCTTTTACCACCCGTTAGGGCTATACGCATATATTTAAATTATTCTAACATGTTAATAATGAGGAAGAAATTGTTTATGAGAAATGAATCCGCATTTGCATGAAGGGAGGGTGGGAAAACATCTATTAAAAACACCTCCAAGTGACTTGGTTGGGATTCGAACCCCAACCTTGCCGCCACCCTCAACCAAATTAATAAGTCTGATATTTTTTTTACCGCAAGGCCACCGATGCCGTTGTCAAGCCAAGTTAGTCCGGAAAATATCCCACGAAACGCCACTGATATCAGTTGGATACTTTGTAGTGGCACTAAGTGATAAACCCCGCTTCGGTGGCCGCATGGTATAAGGCGCAACTCTCGCAGTGAACTAATCTGCCTTTGATGGGGAGATTGAGGTTCAAATATTGGTCGGGTATACTTAGAGTGGTTTTTCCAAATTGGTTTTCCACTCTCCATCCACGCCAATGTGGGTACTTTTCTTCTATAAAATAAAATCTTCCTAGTCCCTAAAACTATTAGCGTAATTACCCGCCTCGGTGGAGTAGTCGGCTAACGCACTTGTCGTGTTGAGCTCGACTGCTGAGGACGGGGGGAGATCGAGGTTCGAATCTCGGTCGGGTAAACCGGGGCTGGTTTTTCCTAAATGGTTTTCCACTCTCCCTCCACGCAAATGCGGGTTTAACTTCCTCTATTTCAACCTTCCCAATTCCTAATCCATTAGAATAATTAGTACTTAAAGCGTATAACCCGAACGGGTAGTAAGACGCGGTGCAAAATATTATTATTATTAGCGTAATTAGTACATAAGCGTGTAACAACAATGGGTAGTAAGAAGTAGTGTTAATTTAAACTAAGTACTAAATTAAGTGTATTATAACTAAAAGATACTCAATTTGGTATAAAATATACGTATAATGTCTTCTGATTGGTTACTCTTTGCCCCCTTCACACTTTATCTTCTTTTTTAATAGAATTAAAATAATTCGAACAAACCTGAGCTAAAATAATAAAAGCAAAGGATAAAATAAATATACTTTTAATTGCTTCGAACTATTTTTATTGCAGAAACGATAGCAACCTATGTGTAGAACATTCAATCAAATTATATGTAGTTCATAGATTGACTCATAGGTCGCAGAATCGACTTATGAAAGAGCTTTCATAACTGTTACTAGGTAGCGTTTCATGATCCTTGCGTGTGTGCATTCTGGCGACCAAATTAAGAACTTTTATAGAAGATCAATAACAACCAGATACTCCCATATTATCCATTTGCCAAACCATATGATCTGCAAGACCATTATGTTGGTTGAGCTGTTGTCATTTTTTTTAGCAGTCAAAACTTTCATACCAAACTATTTGTTATAAACAATATTTTTGTTTTAAGCGTTTTTTACATTTTTGAAACACGAACTTATTGAAATAATCGTTATGTATGTTTCTTTTTTGTGGTTCACTTAAATATACTTTACAAACGTGAGCATCTAAAAATCCGCGTTCTCTTTGCAAATTAAGATGGTAAACCAGATTAAATAAAGGCTGTTTATGATGTCATACAAACAGTTTTTGGTTGTGTTCATGCGGATGTATTTTCAAAATAAAAAAGCTTTATTTAGAAATTAAAATGTTGTATGACTCTAAGTTATATAAAAAAAATATTTTATAATCTATGGTGGCCAGTTATAAGAAAGTAAAGGTGTGAATATAATAACTTTAAATTTATTATTGTATGTACTAAATCCTTTCTTTCCACAACCGATAAAACATAACATTGTAGGTTTATTAAATTTTGTCTTCTTTCAATAATAACTAAAAAGCCAACTATAGAGTAAACTTGCAGTAAATCTTGAGGCTGTATTATTATTATTATTATTATTATTATTAGTGTTACTATTTTAGTTTATTTTCGTTAATAGTCCTACAGTGAGTAGTGACTATAGCTAAAGGAAGGGAGGGGGTGTATTCATAAATGTTTTTTTCTTACGCCAATTTCTCAGATAGTTCAAATTATTAACATATTCTACAGATCATTAAGCTACATATTTGATTAAATGGTACAAATAATGTACATAGCATAGTATATTTTACACCAATGTAGATATCTAAGACCTTATATAATGATTCGATGCATTAACGGTATGTTTAATTAATTTCAACTCGTAGCTTTAAAAAAATCAAAACTTTTGATTACATTACAGTTTCGAATTCACATAGGGCATACCACGATCGATTTGAGTTTGTCTGTGTTTTGGTATATTCCACCAACCCTTAAAATAAAATTTGAGAAGTACTTCAATCATAAATTGAAGTGTATAATTATTCGCAAGATTTATATGACGTATTCTGTTGTTTTATTTGGAACTTTCAAGAATAAATTATTTATAGTTAATAAATTGCTTCAAAGATGGCGAAGCTGAATTTGTGTTTAGTTAAGATAATTTCTACCAGGTAGCGTTAAAAGGATGACAGTTGTCTGCACTCTGGTGACTTAATTAATAACTTTTTCTGGGGTTCCGGGCATGTCGACTGACTGTAATAGTAGTAAAACTAAATAACTGGGACCGAAGTTTGTTCGGATTAGCAAGAATTCGGATTAACCGGGAGAATACAGGGATACTGTATGTTCACAAATTTTACATTACCGTTGAATGAGTTTAATCAGATTTTATATTATTTAACTGATGTATAACACCTAATATAGTTAAGTTTAGTTACAGGAAAACACATTGTGATGACTACAACATGTAGATATTAAATCTTTGTTATCAGATATCACTGTCTCTTACAACTAACTTTTTAACTTTGAGCCTGTTAACCAATAAAATAAGCCTATATTTCATTTGACATAATTGTTTCCCCTGTTTCCCGATAAATGTGTCTGGATTATCCCTAATTTCCCACGGTCTAACGGGGTTTTACTGTACTTATAAAAGGGATTGACAAAATAAAGTAATTTTGGGGCTATTTTTTAAAAATAAAATATAAAGACTATTATAAGTCTTTCTAGCAGAGCTTTATATTATTTTATGACGTTACAAAGACCTATTGCTAAAATAGACTTGTTTCGTATTAAACTTTTTATGCACAGATTAGCACGAGATATACGAAATTTAGATTAACTAATCCATGGGCACACGATTGATATGTACCAGAATTCGCTTGGAAAGTGGATAAAAATTAAATAGGGCCTCAACATAGTAGGCTCTGTTTACACCGGTTAGAGGCAGGAATGTAAATTAATACATTAACCTAGACCGTTATCAAAGTGGATTGAGTTGGAAATTAAAACAGAGATACGTTGAGTTTTATGATTAATTGAAATATTAATAATATTAAAAACACAAAGTGTAACGAAGAGCGTTTAACATATAATTGGCAGCTAGAATAAGTCACTAGATGTACTTTCACGTATTTATACGTAAAGTCATGTGATCTGTAGCTGTCATTTTCGATAGAAATAATCGATACTTATAAGATAGTATGCTTAATCATTATCTAACCTGCTTCAGTGACTACATTGTCTAATACATCACATTCGTATTAAACTAGGCTGCCAATGACGCGGAGATCGGAGAACGATTCCCGGTCAGGTGTAGTGAGGGTGTTTTTTTTAAAAATAGTTTTCCACTTTCCCTCCACGCAAATGCGGGCAGACTTCCTCTAAATTCAACCTTCCTCATCCTTAACTCGTTAGCGTTATTAGTACATATGCGCATAACCTGAACAGGTAGTAAGACGCGGTGTTAAAGAAAAGAAAGAGGTAATCGATAAAAATGCCGGAGACCTGGCGGTCTAGGGGTAAGGTGTCAGACTTCTGTGCTGGCGGCCGGGGTTTCAATCCTCGGTCCCGGCACAGATTTATCTGATTACCAAACCCTTCCTTCACCTCTGACAAGACGTGTATTAATCACAACTTGTGAGGAATGCCAGGCCTCCACCGTGGTTCGGATCCCACGTTAAACTGTAAGTCCTCCATTTCACCTCACAATCACCCAACCATTATATATTAACGTAAGTGCATACAACCCGAACGGTTAGTAAGAAGCGGCGATAATAATAATAATAATAATAATAAAATGGCGTTAATGTTGACCCCAAAGGACGTGCTTGTATTTTGTTAAGGTTACTTCAAATGTTCCCTCGAAACAAAATCAAGGTTTGCATTCTCTGTAGCTGTCCTCCAGTCCGTAAGACTAAATTGACCACACAGTAAGAGTTTACTACGTCGTGTTCTTTTACCCCCCACCGCGTCTCAGTACCTGTTCCATTTATACGCAGATCTCCATGTCCACAGAGTTTTATTAAGCCCACTACACGTAGCTCTGCTTAGATGTTGGATCAACTTTAATATGATTAGTTACCCGCTTCGGTCACAGCATGATCTAACGCGCTACTTTCATGTTAGACTAGACTGCCGAAGACGATCGGCGTTCTAATCTCGGTCAGGTTTACTTAGGGTGGTTTTTTTCCCCTCGGTGACCTGGCGGTCTAGGGGTAAGGTGTCAGACTTCTGTGCTGGCGGCCGGGGTTCAATCCTCGGTCCCGGCACAGATTTATTAACCCTTCCTCCACCTCTGACAAGACATCTTGTGAATGTGGGGAATGCCAGACCTCCACCGTGGTTCGGATTCCACGTTAAACTGTTGGTGCTCCATTTCATCTCATAATCACCCTACCATTAAACATTAGCGTAAGTGCATATAACCCAAACGGGTAGTAAGACGCGGTGCTAATAATAATAATAATAATTTTTTTCCCTCAATGGTTTTCCGCTCTCCCTCCAAACAAATGTGTGTGCACTTCCTCTAAATTAAACCTTCCTAGCTCATTAGTTTATACCTAAAAAAACTAAAGACATTAAAACGGAACTAACATTATTAGAATATTGATTTTGTTTATCGAATTATTTTATGATAGACTAAGTATGACTGGAAATAATATTACACTCCCCCGTTGGTTTACGTGATATGACGTCATTAAAGATACGGAGTGTGCGTGCAAAAATAAAATTCATAAGGACTAAAAGTTTGTTAAGTAACTTATAATACGGATGAAACTTAAGGCGGAGTACAAGGGAACACGAGTTAAGATATTAATTTTTCAGTTTAAAAAAAAACATTTTTGTTAAATAAATAAAATGTTGTTTTAGTAGATACATTTAGTTTAATTTTGTACAAATATTAATCTCAACAGTTGTTGAATATCTGTCACGAACATGGCGGCATTATATGACAAATTTTATAAATGAGAGAAAAAGTCTTGCCTTCAAATTCCTCGATGACCTTGACAGATGTTCAACAACTGTTGAGATTACTATCATGAGCGCCCATAAATATTTACGTTATTTAATTGCCTTAAGAAAATCTCATTAGTGTAGACCTACTCTGCATTTGGCTACAATTTGCTATTAACAACTTTGATAGCAGTTTTATTTTCGTTTTGTTCTGTGCAATAAAATGTGAAAAATACAGTACAGCATTTATTTTCAATTGGCTCAGCTACAACTAAATTCGCGTTAATTTTCCCAGAAACTATTTTCGTTGCGAGAATTAGCTCTAGAAACTCATAGCTCAGAATTATGTTCACTTGCGCTAAAATTCCCTCCGACAAGGTTAAATTTCTGAAATTTTCTCTAGAGGAGGGGGTTGGTGCCATACCTCCCAGGAGATGGTACTACTTCAATCTGCCCGTTTGGAAAACCCACATGGGTGCCCTTGATCACTATGTGTGGAAAATTAAACTGAACGTATCTACCAATTCACCATTTTTTTGTTTCGGCCAAAATTGCTATCAAAACTGCAGAAATACTCAGTTTACCTGATCTCCCCTTGCACTCCACCTCATATTAGGCCTTGTAAACAGGATGAGGAGAGTTAATTTAAAGTACATATGTCGATAAATATTAAAACTCGCACTGTGGGAGAAAAAAAATACACCTAGTGCATTCAATCTGGGACTAACCCCTTATTTCATGGTTCAAATTCGGGTTTATCTTGATTGTTTTACAAATGACTATTTGAAGCACCTTTTAGAAAAATACAGTAAAATATTATCAATGTCAACCGATATAAATTATGTATTTAAATATAATTTATTGTTATCATCATTGATAACATTTTACAATATTATTCGTGTTAGTTTATAGGTATTGATAATATCTATCGAAGGTTATTGCTGAAGATCACATGATCTGACGTATGATCACGTGAACGTAACTTAGAAATAAACTCTGTTTTTTATAGGCAGCCCACTTTCGAACACCAGCATTGATTGAAAGTCACTAAAATTTGCCATTGAATAAATATGTTTTATTTGATTTATTAATTATAAAGTTTATCTGAAAAGCTATCATAAGCTTCTACTCTACTTCCTTATGAATTTCTGTATAATTTTTATTTATATTATTACTAAAACAAACTAAGAATGTACAATACAATTATTGTATTTTTTTTTTCTCTCCAGTTTGATAACATGAGTTTCTAGTTTTTAAATAACGGGCTTCATATGAAAAACAGACTTTAGTTGTTTTTTTCTAGTTGTCAGATAAGTCCATTCATATGAAAATTAAGGTATAGTCACCCCTGGCTATTGATAGAGGTCCCGGCCTCGATTCCCAGTGCTACCATAGGTATTCTTCCTGAAAATGGAACTCTGTTCCTATAGTCATCATGGTCTGGTTAGTATTTTGTTTTTAGCACCACGTCTTACTAGTTGTTAGGGTTATACGCTTATGTACTAATTACACTAATGTGTTAAGGTTTAACAAGGTATTATTTAGAGGAAGAGTACCCACATTTGCGTGGAGGAGAGAGAGTTTAAATCCATATTAGAACAAAACACCCTCAATACACCCGACCAAGATTCGAACCTCGATCGGTGGTCTAGTCTACCGTGAAAGTAGCGCGTTAGCCCACGCGGCCACCAAAGCGGGTGTGTGGTTAGTTAGGCTTAAGGTGGGATGCAAGGAGATATGGTAAAACATTTTGTTGGCTAAAATAAATCAAATATTGCTCCAGTACAAACATAGAATTTAATTTTCTTAACATGCTGATATCAACAGTTGTTGAATATCTGTCAGGAGTATGAGGGAATTTTCTAACAAACATTTTAAATTAGGAGATAAGGTTGTCATTAAATTACAGGACACCCTTGACAGAATGATATTCAAGAAATTTTGAGGTCACCGTGTGAGTAAAATTAAATTTTATTTATACACCGATGCAATATTTTATTTGTTTTGGCCAAAAATAAGGTTTCACCATAAAAACCGCAAAAACACTGGCTTTTACCTCGCGTACCCCTCCATCCCACCTTAAGCTACATTTAATATTTCCCCTTGCTGCCCACATTTCATAATCACTATCATGACGTCATCTCATCGCGGGTATGACGTGTAGACAACCTCCAAGGCGGCTAAAAATCTGCATACACGGACAACCGAACTAGATACCCCTTTCTCAAGGTCAAGAAAAAATAAAAGTATAGCCATACAATAACGCACAACTGGTCATGACAATCTCACATATGTTTATTGAAAGTCAACGATGTTTGTTTATCGCCAAATTAAAACTACAATTAATTTTCTTTTCGTAAAGTTAATTCTTAAGGGGTGGAGGAACATGTTTATTTACACATGAACGTTTTTTGTAAAAGGGTCAGAACTTCAACATTAATCCCTTTTCTTTCTTTTTTTCTCACCTACTTTCCGTAATCCCTTGTTAACACTAACAGTTTGTTGTCAAGTGTTTTGTTGCACTCTGGCGGAGAAGTGGGGAGTGAGTCTGCTTTGTCATCTTTTGCCTGCTTTTTAAAAAGACCAGGAGCGACAGCATGACAGGTCGTGTCCAATTACTTTTGACATGTGTCTTACTTTACTTTCACTAGATTTCAAAATACATATATACTTTTTTTTTTTACAAGTGTTTTGCAAAGCACGTTTTTTTTTGGGGGAGGAATTTCTGGCTCAGATTTATCTACTGTAGAAATAACCTTTAAGAAAAAAAAAAATATTCTTTCCTTTTGCTGTCAACATTGATAACGTTTTAGTGTATTATTAATATATCTATCAAAAGTGACAACTGCAGATTACATGACCTGACGTATGAATATAGCTTATAAAGTAATTTGAATAACTTTTCTGTCAACTAGTAGCCGAGTAGTGAACATATCAGCCAGTGCTAATGTACCTTTGCCCAAAGGACGCCCAAATGTACTAATTGTACATACTTTCCTGGAGGCTCTTTACATGTCCTGATGAGATGAGGTGATGGTGATAGTGAGTATGATAGTGATAGTGAGTATGAGGATGATAGTGAGTATGATGGTGATAGTGAGTATGATAGTGATAGTGAGTATGAGGATGATAGTGAGTATGATGGTGATAGTGAGTATGATAGTGATAGTGAGTATGAGGATGATAGTGAGTATGAGGGTGATAGTGAGTATGAGGGTGATAGTGAGTATGAGGGTGATAGTGAGTATGATGGTGATAGTGAGTATGAGGGTTATTAAATATTTCTGAATTCCCCTTTTTTCTATATAGCTTAACGCGTCCTACTACCCGTTCGAGCTACACGTAACGCATGCATATTTTAAGGAAATAGGTTGAGGGTAGTAGATTGTTTAAGGATGCACCCCATTCATATGGGTCAAAGGATGAGAAAAACCACAATTGAAATCACCACCAGGAAACTACCCCTAATGTACTGTACATAGTTAGCTGATTGAATTCAGAGTTGAATGTGTCAGTTGACCTCGTTGGAGCTTAGATAGTTATTTTAATAACTCACTATTACTATTACTATTATTATTATAAAAAAAATCGAAACCTCTTAGGGTTTCAAACTCTCTTCTCGCGTGGACTTTATTGTGATACCCTTTTTGTTTTTAATATTTTCAAATAGCAAAATTTATTGTAAATTTTCCCTTGATCATGTAAGTGTTCATATCCCTTTTCGTAATCCCAAATTGAAGCTATAGCTACCCGCTTCAGTGGCCGAATGGTCTAAGCCATCACTCTCATATTATACTAGCCTGCTGAAGACGAGAAAATCGGGGATCGAATCCCGGTTGCGTCTAACGAGGATGTATTTTCCTATATGGTTTCCCACTCTACTTCTATGCAAATGTGGGTAGGTTACCGCTAAAATGCTTCCTTCCTCGTCCTTACCTCGTTAGAGTAATTATCATGTGTGCATGTAATCTAAACAGGTAGTAAGACGCGGTGTTATTATTATTATTTTTATAGTAGTAGTAGTAGTAGTAGTAGTAGTAGTAGTAGTAGTATTACTACCATTAAGATCTAAAGAAGTACCGACTGAAATTCGGCCATTATAGCCACTCCCTATTAGACACTATACATTTCCATGTGGCATTTTATGTTCAATAAAACCTTACAAACATAAGTCGTGGAACTCGTAAAGTCTTTTTTATACAATGCTTTGTTTATCAAGAAACCGTGGTGATGAATACAAGAAATCAAACTTCTCAGATCAATCAGTATTATTGTGTCGCAACAATGTATGTCCTTTACCTCCGTATGTCTCTCCAAACAGTGGAAGCCTTGATGCGCCGCTCGTAGCTCTAGCCGGCCGTGACTGGACTGTTGTTCAAAATATCACAATAGATGGCAGTGTGAGCACGGCCGGCTGGATCCGTATTGTTGTTACAACTGCCTTGTCGAACGATCAACTGTTCATACTTTGTTTTGACAAGTAACTTACAGGGTTAGGAAAAGAGTAGTCTAATGAATATATTTTTTATAAAATAGCTGTAAACATTAAACCCATTTTAAATAGATTACATTTATTTACTATAGAGTTTGTCAGTGGAATTCTCATGAAATTAATAAATAAAAATTGGCTGCATAATCATTTATAGATTTCGTTAACGATAGGTTTTTACCTGGATGACAGTTCGAAAATCGTATGTTTAGGTTTTGGGTTGCCAACACTTGTAAAAGATCACAGTCTTGTTATAAATGTAAAGATCTTTAATTACCTGTTATATATTACTTTTAAAATAACGTAAACTTAAGTTTTCTCATAGGCCTACTATTTCATTTTTTTAAATAATTTCTTTTTATCCAACTCGAAACAATATTTTAAACATAATTAAAATTACTTATTTTTCGTCTTGGAACGTTATTGATTGTGTTTATTATAGTGCACACATCAATACCTTTTATTACAGGCATCGTATTTACTTGCAAAAGAGAAAATTCTTGTATTTTTTTTACATACAATAAATGATTTTATGATTATTTTATCGTATTTTGAAATATTTAACTGAATAAAGTATTTTCATCAACTGCGTGTCTGCATCATTGTAAAAAAAACTTGTTTACCGTTATGTTCAATCATATGGTTTAAATTCGTCAGTCGCCATTTCGAAGCTATGTTCGTTAGAAGTTTTTGTGAAAGTGGGGTGAATATTTGTTTTAAGTGGAATAAAACTATAAATAAACTTTGTGTCCGACCTCAAATAAATATATAAATAATATTGGCCTAAATTACTGTGGTTAACTATCACATTAATATTCTACCAACTGTTTTCATTACAGTCATCCAAAGTGATAGATGTCAGCTGTTGGCGTAGTGATATATTAGGGATTACGTCTAGTAACATTTCGAGCTGTCATCCAGGTAAACTTAGCTCGTGAATGACTTATATCTCACCAATGGTAGTCGATTATTTCACCATAAATATCTCAAACTCTGCTTAAACTGTGAGTGAAAAATGGACCTGAACAAAAGACCAACTCTGGATAGCCCAATGGTAGAGAATTGACATGTTTAGCCAAACGTCCAGCGCTAGATTTCCCTGTCCAGGTGTGATTTTTCAAATAATTTAAATTAATTGATTTGTTCCCCATTTCATTCAGACATTCATGTAATTACAAGGAATTACACTTTCTGTGTTGATATTCATTAAAATATTTCCGTCAAACACTATAAATATTATCTGGGGTGACCTGGCAGTCTAGGGGGTAAGGTGTCAGACTTCTATGCTGACGGCCGGGGTTCGATCCTCGGTCCCGGCAAAGATTTATCTGATTACCAAACCTTTCCTTCACCTCTGACAAGACATCTTGTGAATGTGAGGAATGCCAGGCCTCCACCGTGGTTCGGATTCCACGTTAAACTGTAGGTTCTCAATTTCATCTCACAATTACCCTACCATTATACATTAGCGTAAGTGCGTATAGCCCGAACGGGTAGTAAGACGTGGTGCTAATAATAATAATAATAATAATAATAATAATAATAATAATAATATAGATATTATAGTGTGATTTGGGTAGGGATATTTAAAAAACGTAAAACACATTTTTATATTTAACGGTTAAAGTTGGTAAATTTTACTCTATTGATAATATTAGTTCATAGTTTTAAAATGTTAATGAGATTTCACCAGAGGGAGTTGAAGAAAACCTGATTTGAAGTATAATAATTGTATGATTTATTGTTTCGTCCCGCGTCTTACTACCTGTTCAGGTTATACGCATTATGTACTAATTACGCTAGTGAATTAAGGGCGAAGAATGCTGAATTTAAAGGAAGGGTAACCTCATTTGCGTGGAGGAAAAGTGGAAAGCCATTTAGGAAAAATCTCCCTCAGTACGCCCGACCGGAATTCAAACCCCGATCTCCCTATCGCTGGCAATCTGGTCTATTGAGGAAGTGACGCCTTATACCATGCGACCACCGAAGCGAGTATGAAATTATTTTTAAACACACTATTTAACGGTAGTTGTATTAAATTTGATACTTATTAATTTTAAAATTCATTTCTAGGCCAACAATTTGAATTTGTTGTGTGGAACAGAAAATTTCAAATGAAAAATATTAATTTAGTATACCAAAGAGGGAATTTAACGTAATTCAAAATATAAAGTAAGGGGACGCACGGACCCCCCCGGATCATTCCCCCACCTCCCTCTCCCCCCACTTAACCTCATTTCTTATGCCAATGGCGTTGGTCTAGTTGGTTAATCCAATATATTCTGTAAGTTAAGTAAGTTTGTCTCCAGGCACGATATCAACCCTGTCGCACAACATGATAATATTCTAGAAAGCTTCTATCACAGTTTGAAAGATATTTGTTGAATAGTTTTGGATATAAAATAATCTTGAAATTTTCATTTTTCAACCAGCATTCTTGACAGGTTTAAGCCATTTTCCTAGTTGCTATTTTTTATGCAACATACAGTTGTTTCTTTGGTGCTGACTGACAACTGACAGCTGAAAGCTTTGAAAAGTTACCAGAACAAATTATGTATCCTTACGCCGAACCATATGATCTGCAAAAACATGTATTTAGCAGCTGTCACTTCTGACGGTCAAAATTTAGGTATTATACCTAAATGTTGATTGTCAGAAGTCAGCTGTGAACTGTCAATCAGCACCAAAGAAGCCACGGGGCTACTGTAAATAACTGAAGGTAGCGGCGACCCCACATTTTTTCTGGCAATTTTTTTTATATACTTAGCGATGGACATTGTTTTGTGCTAACGGAAAAAATTAAGTAGAACCTATAGCCCTTAACAAATTGACTTAGATATGTGGTCTAAGTTGGATTCGAGTCTATTGAAATAAAAAAACACTATATTGTTTCTTTTAGCACTTAGTCTTATTATCCGTTCGGGTTACACGACTATGTACTGATTACACTAATGGGTTAGGGATTAGGAAGGTTCAATTGAGAGGAGGTGTACCTGCATTTGCGTGGAGGGAGTGCGTAAAACATTTAGGGAAAACCACCTATAGTGCACCCGACTGGGATCGGGCCCCAATCTCTCCATCTTAGACAGTTTAGTCTAATACGAGGGTAGCGCGTTTGACCACGCAGCCACTGGAGTGGGTAGCACGCCATGTTAACTTTTTATTACAAACTAACAATATTGAAAATAATTTTAAACGTGAGTTAGATATTTCTTCTGTATTAATATTTTATGATCTATGTTTAGAAATGAAGGGAAATATTAAGGTTATTTGTACAACTCTTTGCTTGGAAAACTCACTTTAAACATTTAAAAAAAATGGTACGGAACTCCACACGGACTTTCTCGCTCTATTGTTTTAAAATGGAGATATTTACTCAAAGCTCGTAGTATATGTGAAACGAAATAGTTTACAGCAGAAAACCCAAGCATACACACAAGCAACATTTTCTAAGTCCCGGTTTTAAATTTTATAAGTTTAATTTTTAAAGAATTAATGTCCTCATTTGTATGTTTGTACCAATAATAAAAGATCGAGTTTGGGTCCACAGGGGTCAACACTTCGTATTAAAATTTCGACCTCCGGTTAAAATTTTAACATTTTATTAAGTGTTGCACATCTTTAGGGTATCGCATTGCTATTCAATTCTTAATTTATAAATTTTGACCAATAAAAAATGTAAATACAGTATTGACTATTGAGTGTAAAATGAAGGAGATAGATCATTGTTGTACAAACATTTCCACTAAGAGGTTAAAGGGAAAATAACAAACTTTTTGAGAGACTCACTCCTTATATTTAATTATTCTATGGCATTACAGAAGTATTAAGTAGTATCTCTTTACAACTAAAGTTCACAAAATTGTATTAATATATTGGCCAATATCTCAGAAAATGTTGCTTTTATAAAAATATATTTCATATAAAAGTTTTTTATTTTTAATAGTACTACAATTTTGCAATGATAAGTTATTTAGTATCTCAAATAGTTGCGGAGATACGGAAATTTCCGCTTCTGTAAAGTACCCTAAAAGTCATTTTCATAGGAAAACGAAAATAGCCAGTTTATTTATAATATTAATCAACGCCTAGATACGAATTTTAATCAAAATCGTTAGAGCCGACTTTGAGAAAATCGTTTTTTTCTCGTTTTGCCCTTCAGTAAACTACCCTTAATTTTAAGGTTGGATATTAAATTCCAAAAACCCTTTGGGGCAACCCTATGAAAACCCTAGATACCAAATTTTAGCCTGATTGGTAAATAGTTTAGGCTCTAGTCGGAGGTACAGACAGATAGACGGAAATTCAAAAAACACTTTTCCTGATTCGGGGGGTCATGAAACGTCGAGATTCATCAAAATCTCGAGTTCGATTTTTTTTTAACGATCACAATAGGCCTACTTTCTCTACCTGTAAGATAGCGAGAAAGTAAAAAATGTAGATTTGAGGTAACGATGTCAACAACATAACAACAAACACACTTGATGGAGTATCCACATTTACATGAAGAAAAATAAGTAAAACATTTAATTTCACACATCTGGGACTCAAACCCACTATCCCCATCACCGGTAAGCCAGTCTAGACGATTCTGACATTTTCATGGCGTGGCATGGAATTTTATCAGGGTAACCATAGCTCGTTAAATTTAAGGCTACCTGCGATATGTTCTCACACACTCTGTCCCCATTTGACCAGGGTAAGCAGAGCTTATTAAAACTCTATCTGTGATATACCCTCCCCCCACTCTGTCCCCATTTGACCAGGGTAATCAAAGCGTGTTAAAACTGTAGGCCTACTTGTAATATTCTTTAACTCCCTTGGCCCTCATTTGACCAATCACATATCAGCTCTGCTCCATATATCTCACACGGAAATGTAGGCCTATGTACGTCGATACATGACCAATGAGTGTTCTATTGAGTCATGAAAACAATACACTGGTACAGTTTAAACATAACTTTGATTACCCTTTTGTCAGTCCAAGCTACGTCACTGTACGTTTAAGAAGGCAAATTAGTCGTTCGTATATGTGATATACAAAAAAAAATATTTCAATAGAAAATCTGATTGAAAACGTTCAAACATACTTCAATTTATGGCAATAAGGAAAGCAGGTATCTCAGAGGAGGGGGGTGGGGGGGGGAGCAGGACTTGAAAAACTGGCGGTACAATCAATGTTATTCCTCCTCGGACAATGCAAGTGGTAGCGGTTATGTTTAGACTTGTTGACACGCGGAACTGAGGGGTGGACATTGCTTCCATAAGAGGCTTTCAATAGATTCGCG
>CABEEJ010003035.1:32075-50410 GCA_901482245.1 Timema douglasi | reverse complement strand
ACTAAAAAAAAAAAAAAAAGTGATTTTGTTGTTAATCAATATTTTTAAAATAAACATTATTTTATTATATACAAAATATAAAGATGTTATGTCTTTATTTAAAAGTAATTATTAGATTATTTAATCTCCTAAAATATATTTTTTTTAACTCTAAAAACAAATAGAATTTAGTTGTAATGCGTCCCAGGTCCCACTGGCAAGTGCTTCCCAAACATTTTAAGCCTGTGACCCAATTTTTAGAACTAAAAACTTTCGTGACCCATCTAATTTTAATGGTCATAAAGGGTAAGGGGGGGATTTAAAAAATTAATTTAATTTATTCTAAGTATTTAATGTGCATTCTCTGAACCAACTGTTTATATCAGCACAAGACTTATAAAATTACTTGAATCGAAAACAGACACAACATCCAGCACCCAGCCGTTAACTCATCACTGTGAAAGGGGAAATTTCTCGACCATGCCAGTAATCGAACCTGGGACCCTTATCTCAGTAGACAGACACGCTACCAACTTAGCTAAGGTGTTGGATAATTATTTTTATTTATAATTATTATTGAATTGGGTAGTCTATTCTGCTTCGAAAAGGTACCACAGACACGAACATGAAATCTGATTATCCGTTTATTAGGCACCTTAATAGCCTAAGTATTTATTTTTCGTTTCTTTCAATTTCTCAATTTTTTATGACTTCCTAGTTTAAAAAAATTACCAAATATTTTTACATTTCAATTATTTTTTTCCGACTTACCAAGAATCTGTTTGTGACCCACCAGTGGGACACGACCCATAGTTTGGGTAGCCCCTGTTTAAGTTCCTGAGTGAGGATACAACATGTCTGCACGTTCTCCGAACAAAACACGGTCGCGGACAATGGGAATTATGGGTCGCATCAATGATAACAACATAACTATTGGATCAAACCCGTTTTGGTGGTAACGTGGTCTAACGTGCTACTCTCGTGTTAGACTGGACTGCCAATGATGAGGAGATTGAGGTTTTAATCTCGGTTGGGTGTAGGATACTGAGAGGTTTTTAAAAAATGGTTTTTCACTATCCCTCCAAGATAAATGCGGGCAAACTTTCTCAAAAAATAGCCTTCCCAATTCATAAAACTACTATCGCAATTAGTACGTAAGCGTGTAACGCAGACACGGTGCTAAAAATAACTAGGATAGGATTGGCTGATATTTGGTCTCAGCCGTGTCCGTGATACGGTCCACACTACAGTCCCAAACCCGCCTCGGTGGCGTAGTTGGCTAACGCGCTTGTCGTGTTGAGCTCGACCGCTGAGGACGGGGAGATTGAGGTTCGAATCTCGGTCGGGTGAACTGGGGGTGGTTTTTCCTAAATGGTTTTCCACTCTCCCTCCACGCAAATGTGGGTTCACTTCCTCTAATTAAACCTTCCCAATTCCTAATCCATTAGAGTAATTAGTACTTAAAGCGTATAGCCCGAATGGGTAGTAAGACGCGGTGCTAAATATTATTATTATTTTTATTACAGTCCCAATCTCATAAGGGATACGATACGAGGATATGTTACAAGTATGGACCCGGCCCTAGACTGCGCGACCACCGATTCGATCCTCTGAGAACAGTGGTATTCGACCTGGGGTACGCGAATACATCTTAGGGCGTAAGTAAATCCACTTCAGGGGTGGACAGGAGAAGAAAAGTTGATTTAAACATGTGTCCCATTTGACCTTGTTTCTGAGTTACAGACAAGTGAATCTACTAAACCGTTTGTATACCTCGACATGTTGACTACAGTAGCCCCATGGCTTCTTTGGTGCTGACTGACATCTAAAAGCTTTGAAAAGTTACCAGACCAAATGATGTATCCCTACGCCGAACCATATGATCCACAAAAACATGTGTTTAGCAGCTGTCACTTCTGACAGTAACAATGTAGGTATATACCTAAATGTTGATGGTCAGAAGTCAGATGTGATCTGTCATTCAGCACCAAAGAAGCCATGGGGCTACTGTAGGTATATTCTATGGGTTATTCCAGGCTATTCCAAACACGCGGTAGTTCTGAAAGAATATGGCATTCTACGACATGGTGATTGCAAGCTTGCATTCAGGACGTAGGTGACCATTTTGTTCACCTCCTATTATGTTAGGTCTATTATTATCAGCACCACGTCTTACTATACGTTCGGGTTATACGCACTTACGCTAACGTGTAATGGTAGGGTGATTGTGAGATGAAATGGAGGAACTACAGTTTAACGTGGAATCCGAACCACGGTGGAGGCCTGGCATTCCCTGTCTTGTCAGAGGTGAAGGAAGGGTTTGGTGATCAGATAAATCTGTGCCGGGACCGAGGATTGAACCCCGGACCCCCAGCACAGAAATCTGACACCTTACCCCTAAACCATCAGGTCACCTCCTATTATGTTAATCACCTCCATATTACTGAAGTGCAAACATGACATGTGTGGACCCGGCTTAACGCGTCAACTCGCTTAATACTAGACTCGCTTCGCTCGTTGGGGGCTCCGCCCCCAAATCCCCAATGAGTGTAAACTAATGTAATTTCAGCGTTGATTTGAACGTTGATTTATTTTTACAATTTTATAATTCTAGCTGTCCCATAAGTGTCAGAAAAATGTTTAAAATGTGTGAAAAATGTGCAAAATTTACCTAAAATCAAAAAATCTAGCTCAAGGTGCAATCCGTTTTTTGATAGGTCTTACCATTTAGCCACAAGAGACCTGCAAAGAAAGGTCTGCACCGACTTTAAAGTTGCTCTGCCATTTTGATTTTTTTGGGGGGGTTAAAATTTAAAATGTTTAACTTTTGGAATTTTCCCGTCGGTTACAGGCTAGAAGCTATAAGTTTGCCAAACTGTTTCTAGCTCATCTGGAAGTGGGTAAACATTAATGTCAGCTAGTGAGTCAGCCATATGGCTTTATAATACAGTATTTACTGGTGACATTGGCGAAAATTGTTAACAAAATCATATATTAAATTTAGTTTAAAAAAAAAGATACATGTAGCCTACTTTTCTTTCCAGTTTTGAGTAAAGATTACCAATCCTTCTATTCTAAAATAAAAAACTCTCCAATTCTCGCAATCACAAGGGATTCGTAGAAAATAAATTAAAAGATGGAGGATAACATAATATTTGATTACTTACTGGAAGCTTATTTCCAAGTTAGATATTAATTTATTTTATCAAGATGTATGAATGGTATGTTTAAAAGATCCATCGTAAATCTTCTTTGCGAAGTTTTTTTTTGTATTAATCTTCCTGGTTGCTATGAGGCTTGCCATAGTACCTGCTTTCCAAAGACTGGACATCCCCGCGTACTGATGGCTAGTTTTATCTTGAGCTTGTCTGACGTAATACTTAATAGATATATCGAAGGATTTCCACAACTTTTCTGAGATAACTTTAGTACTGTTAATAAAGGTTTTAATTACTGTAATGAAAGCTCATGTTTAACATTAATAGATCCTACATTAAAGAGCCCTTCTCCTGTCTAATTAACTGGGATATTAGGTATACAATTACTCGCTTCGGTGGAAGAATGGCTTAAGGTGTCACTCTTGCAATATTTTTTAATATTTTATTATTTAGCACCGCGTCCCGTTCGGCTTATACGCTTTAAGTACTAATTACGCTAGTGGATTAGGAATTGGGAAGGTTGAGTTAGAGGAAGTGAACCCGCATTTGCGTGGAGGAAGAGTGGAAAACCATTTAGGAAAAAACCCTCCGAGCTCACACGACCGAGATTCGAACCTCGCTCGCTCTCCCCGTCCTCAGCAGTCGAGCTCAACACGACTAGCGCGTTAGCCAACTACGTCATAGAGTCGGGTCACTCTTTTGCAGTAGATTAAACTGGCGATAACGTAAAGCTCAAGGTTCAAAACTCGGTCAGTTATAATGAAGGTATAGTACCCTAAATGTTTTTTTCCCCATCCCTCCCCCGAATTCAACCTTGATACACAAGCAAAATTGTTTGTTTTAGCACTGCGTCTTACTACCTGTTCGGGCTATACAACTATTTATTTACTACTCCAATGTGTTTTAGTAATCGGGAAGGATGAATTAAAGGAGTGTAGCCACACCTTTGTGGAGGGAGAGTGTAAAACCATTTAGGTGAAAAATAACCCTTAATACACCCGACTGGGGTTGAACCCCAACCTGCCCCCGTCATCGACATTCTAGTCTATGCGACCACAGAAGTGGGTTACAAAAATAGTTAATACGCGTATAACGTGTTCGGGTAGTAAGACACGGGGACGAAAATAAAATACAAGATTATGCTTGAACTATAAAACGTGTGTGAGTATGGTTTTATATATTATCATACATTAGAGAGCAGTTAACTTAAGGTCAGTTTAAAATTAGTATTTTTTAGTATTTTTATATTATATATTTTATTTTTTAATGTAATAAATATAATACATCATCATCATCATAATAGATTGTTTCCAGCCTGTGGCCGGGTCAGTTTAGTGAAATGCTTCCATCTTCCTGTATCCTTCCACCACTTTTTCTCTTTGAATTTCTTCCATTGGTGACCTGGCGGTCTAGGGCTGAGGTGTTGGACTTCTGTGCTCGGGGTCCGGGGTTCAATCCTCGGTCCCGGCACAGATTTATCTGATTACTAAACCCTTCCTTCACCTCTGACAAGACATCTTGTGAATGTGGGGAAAGCCAGGCCTCCACCGTGGTTCGGATCCCACGTTAAACTGTAGGTCCTCCATTTCATCTCACAATCACCCTAACATTACACATTAGCGTGAGTGCGTACAACCCGAACGGGCAGTAAGACTCGGTGCTAATAATATATATAATTCCTTCCATTCTTTTTTCTCTCACTTGCACACTTTCTGTTATCTGCTCCTCCCATCTCTTTCTTGGCCTCCCCTTCGGTATTTTCCCCACATACTTCATTTCCAACATTTTCTTCGGCATACCCTCTTTTTCCCCCCTCATTACATGCCTAATTGCCAACTCTCCAACATTTCTCACCGACCATTAGGGTTAGATACTTACTTCATTGCACTAATGGAATAGGGATGAAAATGGCAGAATTTGGAAAGGAAATGCACTCCCATTTGCGTGGAGGGAGTATAATATCAATCATACAGGGAAAAGAAAATCTCCTACCGAGATTCAAACCCTGATATCCTCGTCACCTGCAATCCAGTCTAACATGAGAGTGACGTGTTACATTGTAAGGGGGTTTTTTTTTTTAATAATCATATATTGAGTCTTAACCCGACATGATTTTGTTTTATCCCCGGCTGTACTGTATCGTTGTATAGCTTCACTCTGTATAATCACGTGGTTATTTCTCTAAGCCTGCTCGCGTGCTCTCTCCCCCGCCTCCCCCCTGCTTTCCTCCCACATCCATAGCTTGATTATTTTCTCGGTATCCCCTCCCCCCTCCTCATCCCCCGTAACCCCTAGAGGGACCGCAGAATCCTCTTAGACTCACTCCAAGCTTACAAGTTAATCAACGGAGACTCATTCAAACTTCCCCTTTCTTCCCCAGTCGACCAAAAGCATTACTTACCGATATTACCTGATGCCTGATAACGGTTTCGTACTCGACGACGTTACCTACTTGTGGATTTCGAAGCGGGTAAAAATCTTAACTTGACGCGTATAATAAGCACCATCACACTTAGACGCCATTCTACGGAATAGAAAGAGGATGAAGGAAATGACCAATTTACTTTGTAAGAGCTCTTGTTTATCTACTGATAACATTTCCCCTCTTCCTCTGACGAGCTTACACCGTCACTATACTATTTTCGCTTTGAAAATATTATTATTTTTATTATTATTATTATTATTATTATTATTAGCACCGCGTCTTACTAACCGTTCGGGTTATACGCACTTACGCTAATGTGTAATGGTAGGGTGATTGTGAGATGAAATGGAGGACCTATAGTTTAACGTGGAATCCGAACCACGGTGGAGGCCTGGCATTCCCCACATTCACAAGATGTCTTGTCAGAGGTGAAGGAAGGGTTTGGTAATCAGATAAATCTGTGCCGAGACCGAGGATTGAACCCCGGACCCCCAGCACAGAAGATGAAAATATTGACTTTCTTTTTAAAATTACTTTTTCCTTCATTCCTATTTTAGATAGATATATGCTTTCACGGACTTTTTTAATCTACATCCGGGCAGGAAGACTCCTACTGGCCATTTTTTGGACTAGGCCTAAGCCAAATATCCTAAGTTGCAGAAGATCTATAAAAAATAAATTTTCAAAAAAAAACTACTTCAAGATAAAAATAATAATTTTGTGACACTGTAAGACTTTTTTTTTTAGAATTATTTAAGAATTTATAGTTTTTGTTTAAACGTTATTTCTTTAAAATTCGTTGAATAAAACTTAAATGAACATGACAAATTCTATCTTGACTTGCCATGACGTCACAAGTAGGCAACGCCTTTAACATACACATTCAGGGGTAGACAAAATGGTCGATCTCACGGCGAATAGCAGTTGATCGCGTAAGAAAAATTCACATCGTCATTAAAAGTCGATAACTCGTAAATATTTTAAGTATTGTACATTCAAATAATATTTGGTTCACATATTAGTAATGTGCCCTTATAATCGTTGCATCCTTAAGGACATGTAGTATATTATAGGTCTTCTATCAAATTGCAAACGTCTAAAAGAATCAAAGAGTTATCGTATGTGTGTATCCTGCCAACTAAACACAATTCATGTCCTAATGGAAAAAAGGATATTGAGTCTGTGGTACAAATATTGATACGTTGAAAAAGGAAGTTCCCGGACCAATATATTCGATTCTCTGGGATATTTATCAAATATATTATTAATTAGTTTATCAGAGGCTTTCTGAACTTAAGTAACAAACGTGAGGATCTTGTTTAAGTTTACTGAATTATTTTTTAAATTTATAAATATAACCTATATATTTTATTTTAGGTACTAACACTTTCTGAATAAGACTTATTAAGATGGAATAAATAGCCAAGCTATTACGTTTGTTAATTACGGTAATAAGTGAGCTGGTGGTCTAGAGGTAAGGTGTCAAACTTCTGTGCTAGGGTCCGGGGTTCAATCCTCGGTCCCGGCACAGACTTATCTGATTACCAAACCCTTCCTTCACCTCTGGCAAGACGTGTATTAATCACAACTTGTGAATGTGGGGAATGCCAGGCCTCCACCGTGGTTCGGATTCCACGTTAAACTGTAGGTCCTCCATTTCATCTCACAATCACCCTACCATTACACGTTAGCGTAAGTGCATATAACCCGAACGGGTAGTAAGACGCGGTGCTAATAAGAAATACTGATCCTTGTAATCCTTGCTCCAGACACAGAGAGGGCTTGTACGACGCATGCGCACCAGGTTAAATCGAACGTTTTAAGAGCCTCCCCTCCCCCTCCCCCCTTGTCACTAAGGTTACACCCGATGACGATATCACGTCAGAATCCTTGGTCCACGCGGCGCGGCTGCAGTCGCTGAGACAAAACAACCGGCGAGGTTAGGCGAGCGGTCATCACTCCAGTCCAGACTAAAGCGCAAACATAACTTTTTATTATCTCGTGACCCCATAGGAGAGAGGAAGTATTGCAATCATAAAAAAAATCAAGAGAGTTTTATGTATGTCGACGTTTCATGACTCCTTGAACTCGGAAAAGTGTTTAAGGCCGCCGTCTGTATCTAAGACCTCTTCACCGTTACGGCTAAAACTTGATATTTAGGGTTTACATTGATTCCGCAGAGGGGTTTTGAAATTATCTAAAACACCCGCTTTGGAGACCGCATGGTCTAAGGCGTTACTCAGACTGGTTTGCTGATGACGGAGAGATTGATGGAGTTCAAATACCGGTCGGTTCTACTAAGGGTGGTTTCTTCTGAATGGTTTACCACTCTCCTTCCACGCAAATGCGAGTAGATTACCTCTAACATGCTTCCTTCCTCATTCTTACCCCGTTAAAGCGACCATCAAGATTGTGTTTAAAAATTCAATAGACAAAATTCCAACAATTGTGTTATTTTAATAAATACTGTTGATCATGAATTTATAAACATTTAATATTGTTCCTGAATTATTTTTCTCTATTCTTTTCGATCATCTCCCAAACATCCGCGACACACCTGCTAACCCTTAGCGGCACACAAACTGACCCTTATCGGCACACCGGCTGATCCTTAGCGACACACCTGCTAACCTTTAGCGGCACACTGGCTTACCCTTAATGACACACCTGTTAACCTTTAACGACACACCTGCTAGCCTTTAGTGGCACACTGGCTTACCCTTAACGACACACCTGCTAACCTTTAGTGGCACACTGGCTTACCCTTAACGACACACCTGTTAACCTTTAACGACACACCTGCTAGCCTTTAGTGGCACACTGGCTTACCCTTAACGATACACCTGCTAACCTTTAGCGACACACCTGCTAACCTTTAGTGGCACACTGGCTTACCCTTAACGACACACCTGTTAACCTTTAATGACACATCTGCTAGCCTTTAGTGGCACACTGGCTTACCCTTAACGACACACCTGCTAACCTTTAGCGACACACCTGCTAACCTTTAGTGGCACACTGGCTTACCCTTAGCGGCACACCTGCTAACCCTTAGCGACACACATGCTTACCCTTAGTGACACACCTGCTAACCTTTAGTGGCACACTGGCTTACCCTTAACGACACACCTGCTAACCCTTAGCGGCACACCGGTTTAAAAACTCTGATCTAAGACGTCACTCTCGCAATATACTAGACTGTCGATGAAGAGGAAATCAAGGTTCCAATCCCGGTCGGGTAAACTGAGGAGGGCTTTCTCTTAATGTTTTCCCCCCTCTCCCTCTAGGAGAATGTGAAAATAATTAATTTAAATTCAACCTCCCTCGCCCCTATCACACTGCGTAACTAGTAGCGTACATATGTTTTTCCTTTGGATGGGTAGTAATATTTGGTGGTAAATAAAACACCATATAGCATATATTCATCCCCTAAAATTAAGGAAACATTTGACGTAACCGACGTTAATATAAGAAGACTATAAATATAGTCATAATCACTTCAGTAGTCACATAGGGCCAGTTTCATAGTCAAATTTAGTACGCCCTAAGTGCGGCGCTACACTAAGTAGATGACGACACCTACCTAAACCAGAATGGAATGGGCCAGTTTCCTAGGCGAGAACGGCCCATTCCATTCGAGTTTAGGTAGGTGTGGTCTTGTATTTAGTGTAGCGCCGCACTTAGGGCGTACTAAATTTGACTATGAAACTGGCCCATAGTCGCAAAACCTTTTGAGGTCTCATGTCAAAAATATCCAATATATCCATTTAAAAGTAGGATTTGGTTAATTCGAAAAAGTTTATAATTCTAACCCACCACGAATCCCCTTGAAATTTCTACTTACGTCAATGGTAAAAGATAACAACATTTAATTCAAGGGGTCTTTTGCCCACCTCGGTGGCGTAGTTAGCTAACGCGCTAGGCTCGTGTTGAGATAAACTGCCAAGGACTGAGAGCTCGAGGTTCGAATCTTGGTCGGAGGAACGGGAGGTTTCCTAAATGGTTTTCCACTCTACCTCCACGCAAATGTGGGTTCACTTCCTCTAAATTTAACCTTCCCAATTCATATACAATGTTATTTTCTCCAAGTGTGTACTTATTTCAAACTAACTTAACCATCTTTATTAAATAACCCCTCAAGCCGAGAATGTCAAAGTTGGAGCTGGCTTATTGACACACAACAAATGAGAAGGCGGGGAATTGTGCACCCGTGGTGAGAGGGTTGCCTAATATAGGGGATATGTTGGATTGGCTTTCAGCAATTCTCATTTAAGTCTGCAATTGTCGTATGCTAATTTTTCAAGCTTTTATATTTTGTATTTGAATATTTCTTGTTTTTTATATATACATATACCGTGTTTGTTTGTTTTATTTAGCATATATAAAATGAGTTTGTTTTATGTATCATATTTTGAGGTTATTGATATATTGTGTACCAACTGCCTAATTACTAATGAAAATGGTTAGTTCAAAATTTTGATAAGATATTTAGATATTTTTTTTAGCTATCCTTTAGTCCTCGAATTTAGAAAATTTCTAATGAATGTGTCCATAGATCCAATATATCCCAATATGTCATCAATTCCAGGGACTATGTTTGCGTGCCCATTGAAAATTATAATAAATAAATGTAGGCCTACTATTAGAATTTTTCACCATTAGGCATATTATGAATTTATTTAGTTATTATTATTATTAAAATACTATGAATTATAAATAGTTTATAGCCTATAGTCAAATTTATATAGTAAATACCCACTTCGGTGGCCTCATGGTCAAAGGTGTTATTCTCAAAATAGATTGTATTGCCGATAACGAGGAGATTATCGTTCAATCCCAGTCGGGTGGTTTTCAATTAATGGTTTCCCATTCTCTCTCCACACCAATGCGGTTATAATTTCTCTAAATTCAACCTTCTTCGTTGCTAAATCCTTAGTGTAGTAAGTAAATAAGCTTTTAGCTCTATTGGGTAGTAAGATGTATTGCAAAATAAAGTATGATAATAATTTTTTTTGGCACCTCGGTTTACTACCAGTTTGGGTTGTACGATTATATATTGATTACACTAATGTGTTGTTGATGATGATGATGATGATGATGAAGGGTATATTTATAGTAGGTGTACCCGAATTTGCGTGGGGGGAAATTGGAAAAAAAACATTTTGGAAAACCATCCTCAATATACCCGAACGAGATTCGAACCTAGATCTCACCGTCATCGGTAGTCTAGTCTAACTCGAGAGTAGCGCGTTAGAGCATGAGGCCACCGAAGCGGTTAGTTAAATATGGTTTCCTAATATTATAGACGTAGAGAAAATAACATTTAAAATAGTTTTAAATAAAATTGTGAATAGAATTTTTTTTTTAATTCATCAATTCACTCACTAATATTTCTTGTTGTTCCAACAGCAAAACCTAATATCAGAATGTATTTAATAAGATTTTTTTTACAATAGTCTACAATAATTCTTGGAATTATTAATTAAAAAATTCATAACTATCTCAAATAGCCATATAGTTTTACGAAGTTTAAATACAAATTTATTGCCTTTGTGGTCTGGTTGTCAGAATTCTTGGCTACAGATCCAGAGGTCCCGGATTCGATTTCCGGTGCTTCCAGAATTTACCTGTGGAACAATGGTGTTGTTACGGAGCCAACTCAGCCTAGTAAAGACAAATGAGTACTTGAGTAAATATGTATAATCTTATAGGCCTATAAATATTGCGCGTCTGGGCTACATTAATTAACAGCACAGTTTGTGGAAAGATTAACCCGTACTTAAGTACCGTTGTCCAGGGGACGACCAAATGTACTAAAAGTACATCCTTCCTGTGGAGGCTCTTTCCATGTCCCGATGAGATGAGGTGATAGTGAGTATGATGGTGATAATGAGAATGATGATGATAGTGGGTATGATGAGGATAGTGAGTATGATGAGGATAATGAGTATGAGGGTGATAGTATGATGATGATAGTGGATATGATGGTGATAGTGAGTATGATGGTGATAATGAGAATGAGAGTGATACTTAGTATGAGGGCGTGGAACCAGTGGAAACTCTTAAACCTAACTTAAGCCTGGTGACTGTAGGGGTGATTCCTCTTCGGGAAAAATACCTAAGATACCAGCTGGGAATCGACCCCAGGACCCCCCAGGCTCTTCGCCAGGTGTAATTACCACAACACCACGGGGCCACTTTGTGTTTTCAATGAAACCTAATTTTGTAGGTGCTCCAAAATGATATTTGAAAGGCGATCCCCTTGTGTAGTGTACCGTATCTAAACGATCCGAACAGCTACTATAGGTGTGGGTTACTCTGACACACGGCCAAGTTCCGGCAACGCTCACGGGACGCGCTCGCGTAATCTTGTCTGCTACCCACGCTCATTTCACCCTCTCTGACACATTTTTATTTTTGAAATGTCAGTCAAAAATTAAACAAAATGACATGCTCATCAAAAAAAATTAAAAAAAGTTAGACTAATCTGGTTAATATCGATAAAACGTCCATACTAAATAAAATATTTAATCATTTCAGTTGCAGATTTAGATGATTTTTGTCTCGTGGGAAGAAAAGTTCAGTGTGCGCGTGACTGTTAGATCTGGAATACAGTAGCGTGGCGTGAAGTGGTTCCAGGGAAAGCAGAGTTTGTTAAAACTCTACCTGTGATATGTTCTCCACCACCACCTTCTGTTAGGTTAGGTTAGATTAAGTTGAGTTATGCCAGATTTGATTAGCTTAGCATTTTGTTGTGTCTTACTATCCATCACGTGCTGTTTTTGGCTCAGCTTGAGAAAACATTTAAAACCAACATAATGGAGCGCCTCAACAGTCGGGGACGAGGTAGTAGGCCTACAACCGTACGCCTTGCTTATAATTTTCAAGAAGGAACTCGTGGCCTTTAATATGTCCACTTGTAACCTCAATCTACCTCCAATATTCTCCCCTCTCCTCTCCAAGGCAGATTAGGCAATAATAGCCTAATTTAACCTCACCTAATATAATAATATAACCTTGCTCGCCTTCCCACTAAGAATTAGTTCTACCTCGTAGGCCTACATACTGTGAGGAATAGTTAAGGTTCATCTGGAAGGTTTATACTTTACTGTAGTCTGCTGGCGACTTGTTGTATTAATTTCCAATTTAATGTTCTATCATGACGTGCTATATCCACCTGTTTACTATTCCTTCTACTTGAAGGGGATGCCCCGCCCCCGCTGGGGCTATATCTCCGGTCTGATAGATCCAGAGTGCGGTGGGACACCCAGCGGAGCAGGGTACCGGGGGCGTAATATACCCGGGGTGGACCAACTAGTAGGATAGTTATAGGGAAGAAGGACAAATAGGACTTTTAGATTTAGGTGCTCATTCTAAAATTATTACTGTATTTTTTTTTAAAAAAAAGAGCATAGCTAATGTTAATTCAAGATGTAGATCTAGGTCCCGAACTACATATTAGGAATCGCTATAGATAGTGTGAACGAATAAATAAATAATTTAAAATATTCCTTCTACTAGAATAGATCGGTCCCGGCACAGATTTATCTGATTACCAAACCCTTCCTTCACCTCTGACAAGACATCTTGTGAATGTGTGGAATGCCAGGCCTCCACCGTGGTTCGGATCCCACGTTAAACTGTAGGTCCTCCATTTCATCTCACAATCACCCTACCATTACACATTAGCGTAAGTGCGTATAACCCGGACGGGTAGTAAGACGCGGTGCTAATAATAATAATAATACTAGAATAGACGGTAGACAACACATTACTCTTTCGTTTTAAAAGTGCCCAATCCATTACCAGATAACACCACCCGGATATTTCGAAGGAATCTTTTTCATGTGAATTTAACAGAAATTATCAATGTTAACTTTCAGAGTCATCGTTCTTTAATTAACTTTATTTAAGATTAAATAGCTAGGCTATTAAATTTGCTAGTTACGGCTAAATCCGCATTTAAATATCATGGTTTTTTTTAAAGTTGAAAATGACATCTGGACATGAAAATCGAAACCGGGACTTTTGGCTTAGCGCGCCAACGCTCTAACCACTAAGCTAGCCAGGAATCGTCCCGTGCCCAGGTCCATTCTTCGCTCATATTTTAAGGCAGAATCTGTGATGGACGCGCGGAAATAGTCGGCTACATACGAGTGATCAATTAAAATCAAGAGCTATCATGTAACGCAGCCACCTTCAACTCGGGAGGGCTTTATTCCGCCATTAGTACAAAGACAATTATTATTGTACCAATTCACATATCATGATTGATTAACTATTCAATCTATTATATTTGATAATAAAGATTATAGCCGCATCTAAATATAATAATCTTTAATTGAAAAATGGCACCTGGACAAGGGAATCGAACCCGTGACCTTTGGTTTAGTACGCCAAATCTCTAATCACTGAGCTATCAATTTTAGCTATTTTTTTTATTACCAAGCAAATTAAATGTAGCCTATGAGGAAGACATTTCCAACTGTCTCTTGTTGAAATTGTTTTACTCATTTACAATATTTTCTACCATATTATTTTCTTCTCGTATATGACAGTGTAGATATAAAATATTACCTCACTTCTCGGTGAGTCCCCCCCCCCCTACCTCCCTCACTGTCTGCACTCAAAATACATCACAAAGCGGACTCGCCATAGAGGACAACCGAAGCAGTCGTGATTTAATTGTTTCCGTTTCTCCGCAGATTGTGAGAGGTCTCCATCATAAGTTTCCTATCTCTTTGCATGGAACAACCAACCATCCCAGGCCTACCAACATTTCAACCGGCACTAACTAAAATACCGTGAAATGGACGATTTGAATCGTTTGATCAAACATCACTACGAGCTCTATTGTGAGGGTCACGTGGTAAATGGAAGAGAGGGGAGGGGGGGGGCGCTTGGGGTTGGAGGGAGGGGGGAGAGGGGGAGGTGTAGCAGAAATTATTTATATTACTGTTTCGTGGGAAAGTTGGAGGACTACTGATTAGGGAAATAAAAAATATGTAAAATCCAATAATTGTATTTCCGTAAATAAAAAATACAATGTAAAAATAAAATTGAAAATGTTTTGTGCTTGGAGAGAATTTTTTATCATGGTAATTTAACATGGAATGATAATGTGTTTTGTTCCTTCACAGTTGAGTGTCTCCGGTTTATAGCCCGGCTGGAGTTTTTTTTATATAGCATTCGAGAACAGCAATATTAGACCCACCCACTTTGGTGGTCGAATAGTCTAAGGCGTCACTTTCACAATAGACTGGACCTCCGATGACAGAGAGATTAGGGTGAAAATCCCGGTCATGGTCACGGTGGTTTTCCATTAATGATCTTCCACTCTCCCTCCACGCAAATTTGGGTACACTTGCTCTGAATTTAACCTAATAGCGTAATTAGTATGGATAGTAGTAAGACATAGTGCTAAAAAACATATATGTTTTTATATATTTTGCCAACGAATTGTTCAAAATACAATGCGATAAAAAGGCTTAAAGCAATTTAAATTATAATTATTTATTTTGTAAAATCCCTTGAAAATGAAAATAAAACAATAAAAAAAATTTAAAAATCAGTATTAAATTATTATTATTATTATTATTATTAAATAATTAACGTTTGTTAAATTTAACATTAACAAAGAAATGAAGTAAAGTTATTCAATAAAAGATACACTGTTGCATTTTCAAAAGTTGTTTTTACACTGCGCGTCTTACTACCCATTCAGGCTATTGCTCCACTTCTAACAACTTTACAGTTATAATTAAATAGGATTAGGAGGTTGAATTTCAAACGAAATTAGAAATGACACTCTGGAAATCAATTGTACTCATAGCATCTGTCAAGGGTTCGAGTCCGTACTTCTGGGTCAGATGCAAAACCTCTGGGCCAACCATATCCCACATAAATCAATAAAATATGAAAACTCATATAATCGTACGAGAGTTGGAAGCTACAGTAGGAACGAGATAGGAAAAACAATTAAGATTATTTTAATTTGTGGTTCAAATTAATATTACAGTAGAGCGTCGATAATTCGGATGTCAAGAATCTAGATCAGGGGTCTCCAAACTTTTTGCTACGCGGGCCACATATTATATTTTACACATTTTTACGGGCCAAAGTAACGTTCACCTGTTCTTCAAGTAGCATTATTTTTGCCCTGAATGCCTTGACATGCGTGAATAGATCACAAATAAAATTTGTTCCAACATGCAAATTTAGATTCAAGTAATATGGCCAATCACATCTGTAAAAAAAAATGCCACTATCCAAAGTCGGTCAGTGATTTATAAAAGTGAGTGAGGTTGATTCTTCTCTGTAATAAATGAACCAATTTGTATGTAATAAATTATATTTATAATAATTATGCCGGGACACTTGGAGCTACCTAAAAATCATCACAAGCCGTTCTGTTGTAGGTATAATGAATGACGCCTGCGACTGNCTGGCTTGGTGTCATGGGGGGAAGCACTCTGGCTTGGTGTCATGGGGGGAAGCACTCTGGCTTGGTGTCATGGGGGGAAGCACTCTGGCTTGGTGTCATGGGGGGAAGCACTCTGGCTTGGTGTCATGGGGGGAAGCACTCTGGCTTGGTGTCATGGGGGGAAGCACTCTGGCTTGGTGTCATGGGGGGAAGCACTCTGGCTTGGTGTCATGGGGGGAAGCACTCTGGCTTGGTGTCATGGGGGGAAGCACTCTGGCTTGGTGTCATGGGGGGAAGCACTCTGGCTTGGTGTCATGGGGGGAAGCACTCTGGCTTGGTGTCATGGGGGGAAGCACTCTGGCTTGGTGTCATGGGGGGAAGCACTCTGGCTTGGTGTCATGGGGGGAAGCACTCTGGCTTGGTGTCATGGGGGGAAGCACTCTGGCTTGGTGTCATGGGGGGAAGCACTCTGGCTTGGTGTCATGGGGGGAAGCACTCTGGCTTGGTGTCATGGGGGGAAGCACTCTGGCTTGGTGTCATGGGGGGAAGCACTCTGGCTTGGTGTCATGGGGGGAAGCACTCTGGCTTGGTGTCATGGGGGGAAGCACTCTGGCTTGGTGTCATGGGGGGAAGCACTCTGGCTTGGTGTCATGGGGGGAAGCACTCTGGCTTGGTGTCATGGGGGGAAGCACTCTGGCTTGGTGTCATGGGGGGAAGCACTCTGGCTTGGTGTCATGGGGGGAAGCACTCTGGCTTGGTGTCATGGGGGGAAGCACTCTGGCTTGGTGTCATGGGGGGAAGCACTCTGGCTTGGTGTCATGGGGGGAAGCACTCTGGCTTGGTGTCATGGGGGGAAGCACTCTGGCTTGGTGTCATGGGGGGAAGCACTCTGGCTTGGTGTCATGGGGGGAAGCACTCTGGCTTGGTGTCATGGGGGGAAGCACTCTGGCTTGGTGTCATGGGGGGAAGCACTCTGGCTTGGTGTCATGGGGGGAAGCACTCTGGCTTGGTGTCATGGGGGGAAGCACTCTGGCTTGGTGTCATGGGGGGAAGCACTCTGGCTTGGTGTCATGGGGGGAAGCACTCTGGCTTGGTGTCATGGGGGGAAGCACTCTGGCTTGGTGTCATGGGGGGAAGCACACTGGCTTGGTGTCATGGAGGGTATCACTCTGGCTTGGTGTCATGGGGGGAAGCACACTGGCTTGGTGTCATGGAGGGAAGCACTCTGGCTTGGTGTCATGGGGGGAAGCACACTGGCTTGGTGTCATGGAGGGAAGCACTCTGGCTTGGTGTCATGGGGGGAAGCAAACGTTTGGACAGGAGATGGACTTGCCAAATAAACTGTGTGGTTAATAAATAACGAAGAGAAACAATTAATTTGTTTTTTGATAAAATCTTGGGACGGGCCGGATATAATAAGCTTGTGACCCACGGCCGTAGTTTGGAAACCCCAGATCTAGATTGTCAATAATCCGGATTAACAAGGAAAAATATGATTATAAAAATAGTCACGGTGGTATCAATATCAGAGACATGGCCGCCAAAAAACGCAACTCAATCCTTGTTCAAAAAATAAAAAATTGGAGACTTTTTCCGTTGTTAGATTTTTGCCTTATTAAATTACTTCAAAATTCGTGATATTTATCAACAAAAAACCGTATGTAAGTTCGTTGTTTAAATAAAGTGAAGATGTTTCTACCTTAACACCGAGTTTTCGTAAGAAGCCCGTTTATGCTTGTTTTTTATTTTTTTATATAATTACTGTATTTTAGAAAATCTGGATTAAATCGATCCCCAATTATCACAGAGTCTTACTACCCGTCCGGTTTATATCCATATGCATTAATTACGCTAATATATAAGGGATAAGAAAGGTTGAATTTTAGGAGAAGTGTATCCAAATTTGAACGGAGGTAAAGATTAAAAGAACTATTTAAGAAAAAAAAAACATCTTTAAACCCGAACATGAATCGAACCACAATCTCTCCGTCAGTCCGGTATATCGTGAGAGTGATGTTCTAAATTACTCGACAATTTGACACAATAACTACTCCACGTAAACTCGGATACATTTTGTCTAAGTTACACTTCTCATATCCCTAGTGGAAATATGGAATAGGTATAAAAAAATAAGTTGTGCATGAAGGTATATTATGGTGGAATAAATATAATGGTTGGGGATGAGTAGGTTATCGGTGAAGGAAATGAACCCGCGTTAGCTTGAAGAGAAGCTATAACGTGGTGTAAATCCACTTCTGTCGTACGCTGCCAGGTTCTATCCACGATCCACCAACGGTAGCCCCTCGGGCAATACGAGCCTAACAACGTCTCGGGTGAGTGTGCCCCCCCC
>CABEEJ010003035.1:4433-30495 GCA_901482245.1 Timema douglasi | reverse complement strand
ATTATTATTATTATTAGCACCGCGTCTTACTACCCGTTAGGGTTATACGCACTTACGCTAATGTGTAATGGTAGGGTCATTGTGAGATGAAATGAAGGACCTACAGTTTAACGTGGAATCCGAACCACGGTGGAGGCCTGGCATTCCTCACATTCACAAGATGTCTTGTCAGAGGTGAAGAAAGGGTTTGGTAATCAGATAAATATTTGCCGGGACCGAGGATTGAACCCCGGCCGCCAGCACAGAAGTCTGACACCTTACCCCTAGACCACCAGGTCACCTAATAATAATATTAATAATAATAATAAATATTATAATCGAATATCATTATATTTTCAAAGTTAGTATTTTTAGGAATAATAAATATCCCTTCATGAGAGCCGTAAACACTAATCAATCTTTTTCAATGTGTTCATAAATCAAGCCATTTGGGATTTGAGTGGGACCAGTGTCAGTTTTGGCAGATGTAGCCAGAATACCGTTATTTAGCAGTTACTAGTGTACGAATGCATGAAAGTAGATCTTGTAGCTTTTATAAATGTTGAAGGAGATTCCATAAATCAACAACGCTCAAACTCTCTTCGGTGGACGTGGGGTCTGAGGCGCTACTCTCGCAGTAGACTAGACTGCCGATGACGGGGAGATCAAGGTTTGATTCTAGGTCGGGTGTACTGAGGTGGTTTCTCCAAAATGGCTTTCCACACGAGTGTGTGCACACTTCCTCCAAATAAAACCTTCATAACTCCTAAAACCATTAGCGCAATAAGTACATTAAGCGTATAATACGAACGGGTAGTAAGATGCAGTGCTGAAAAAAAAGGATCAAGCTAAAAAAAAAGTTTATTTTGATTGAGATATTTAAATTTAATAACCAGCTTGAACAGGGCAGTAGTCTAATACTTCACACCCAGTCCTAGTTATTCGATATTTATTTATTAAAAAGAGGATGAACCCATAACAACTCAATATAGTGTCATACCACAAGTGATCTATAGGCCCTACCACTGCCGCATGTTGGTGAAGATAGTGCCAACATTTGTTGATATAGGGTGTCATGGGGTCAACACAACGAATATTACAAACGATAATCTCAGATTTATAGACCGGAGCCACTACATTTGTATTCAAGTAGCTCTTCATGAGGCTCAGTCGGACCCATTAGACTGTTACTGCTAGCAGCACCCCTTATCCAAACGGTTACTGCTAGCAACACCCCTAGCCCAAGCATTAGACTGTTATTGCTAGTAGCACCCCTTGCCCAAACATTAGACATTTGCTGCTAGCAGCACCCTTAGCCCAAACATTAAACTGTAACTGCTAGCAGCACCCCTAGCCCAAACATTAGACTGTTACTGCTAGCAGTGCCCCTACCCCAAACACGAGACTGTTACTGCTAGCAGTGCCCCTAGCCCAAACATTAGACTGTTACTGCTAGCAGCACCCCTAGCCCAAACATGAGACTGTTACTGCTAGCAGTGCCCCTAGCCCAAACATTAGACTGTTACTGCTAGCAGCGCCCCTGCCCCAAACACGAGACTGTTACTGCTAGCTGTGCTCCTAGCCCTAAAACGAGACTGTTACTGCTAGCAGCACCCCTAGCCCAAATATTAGACTGTTACTGCTAGCAGTGACCCTAGACCAAATATTAGACTGTTACTGCTAGCAGTACCCCTAGCCCAAGCTGGTAGCAGCACCCCTTGCCCAAACATTAGACTGTTACTGCTAGCAGCGCCCCTACCCCAAACACGAGACTGTTACTGCTAGCAGTACCCCTAGCCCAAGCTGGTAGCAGCACCCCTTGCCCAAACATTAGACTGTTACTGCTAGCAGTGCCCCTACCCCAAACACGAGACTGTTACTGCTAGCAGTGCCCCTAGCCCAAACACGAGACTGTTACTGCTAGCAGCACCCCTAGCCCAAACATGAGACTGTTACTGCTAGCAGTGCCCCTAGCCCAAACATTAGACTGTTACTGCTAGCAGCACCCCTAGCCCAAACATGAGACTGTTACTGCTAGCAGTGCCCCTAGCCCAAACATTAGACTGTTACTGCTAGCAGCGCCCCTGCCCCAAACACGAGACTGTTACTGCTAGCTGTGCCCCTAGCCCTAAAACGAGACTGTTACTGCTAGCAGCACCCCTAGCCCAAATATTAGACTGTTACTGCTAGCAGTGACCCTAGACCAAATATTAGACTGTTACTGCTAGCAGTACCCCTAGCCCAAGCTGGTAGCAGCACCCCTTGCCCAAACATTAGACTGTTACTGCTAGCAGCGCCCCTAGCCCAAACACGAGACTGTTACTGCTAGCAGTACCCCTAGCCCAAGCTGGTAGCAGCACCCCTTGCCCAAACATTAGACTGTTACTGCTAGCAGCGCCCCTACCCCAAACACGAGACTGTTACTGCTAGCAGTACCCCTAGCCCAAGCTGGTAGCAGCACCCCTTGCCCAAACATTAGACTGTTACTGCTAGCAGCGCCCCTACCCCAAACACGAGACTGTTACTGCTAGCAGTACCCCTAGCCCAAGCTGGTAGCAGCACCCCTTGCCCAAACATTAGACTGTTACTGCTAGCAGCGCCCCTACCCCAAACACGAGACTGTTACTGCTAGCAGTACCCCTAGCCCAAGCTGGTAGCAGCACCCCTTGCCCAAACATTAGACTGTTACTGCTAGCAGCGCCCCTACCCCAAACACGAGACTGTTACTGCTAGCAGTACCCCTAGCCCAAGCTGGTAGCAGCACCCCTTGCCCAAACATTAGACTGTTACTGCTAGCAGCGCCCCTACCCCAAACACGAGACTGTTACTGCTAGCAGTACCCCTAGCCCAAGCTGGTAGCAGCACCCCTTGCCCAAACATTAGACTGTTACTGCTAGCAGTGCCCCTAGCCCAAACATTAGACTGTTACTGCTAGCAGCGCCCCTAGCCCAAACACGAGACTGTTACTGCTAGCAGTGCCCCTAGCCCAAACATGAGACTGTTACTGCTAGCAGCACCCCTTGCCCAAACATTAGACTGTTACTGTTAGCAGTGCCCCTAGCCCAAACACGAGACTGTTACTGCTAGCAGTACCCCTAGCCCAAGCTGGTAGCAGCACCCCTTGCCCAAACACGAGACTGTTACAACAAATTTAACCAGCAATCAACTGTGTCAGAGATATTTTTTTCTATTTCCGCGTCTCACTAACTCTTCGGGTTATACGCTTACAGTATATACTAATTACGATAATGTTTTTTAGGTATTTGTGATTCTATCTTTAACTGATATGTACCCACATTTGAGTGTAGGGAGAATGGCAGTCAAGTCTACTGCAAGATTAGCGAAGTTGATTATCCAAAAGGAGCACAAGAACATTAACTTTTTTTTTATCATTTTAATCGCTTGTTTTTCTATTTGAATTTTGCTTCTTGCTATATTCACTTTAAAAAGTAAGCAAGCAATGTGACCCCGTCTGAAACATGCCGCGGCCCTGAATGCGGTAACGACCCCCCACCCCTCCGGGCTAGAAACTACTGGCCTATAGTTTAATTATCTTATTCCTATTATATTTTGTTTTGCTTTACAAATATGAAATCTACCCAATGATACCTTTTAGTATCCTGCCAAATGATGACATCATGAGCTGATAGCGAACCAAAAAAACAACAACAAAACTACCCAATAGAGAGTGTTAATGGGCCCGCCATTTGCTCGTTCTGTTGTTTCAACATTTCCTCGCGTGTGTGGGTGTGTTTGCTGGCACACCAGACAGACGACAATAAACTGACAGACAAAAGCTAGTGATGATGATCACGATGGAAAAAGAGGAGGGGAAAGAGAGGAAGAGTAGGCTAGTTAGTTCGCTGATTAGCCACTAGAGATCGAGTTGCAAATGTATGGAAATCGTCAAATTGGTCTCTAGGGTTAGGGTGGAGGGGTGCAGTGGTGGTGAGAGGGGATTGTTCCAGAGGGTTTTTTTTGTTAATCTTTCGGTGAAGGGGGATGAGAGGGGTGGAGGGAAGCGAACGAGCTGAAAAAAGAGGGGGATTTAGGGGGCATGTCAGTAACGGCGATTACAGCATTGGAACTGACAAAAGTACGAGTGAATTTAGTTGGATGATTTGACTCGCTCTATTTATTCACTGTTCTGCACTTCCTTTTCACCGGTTGATTTTTTTTTATATATATCTATAGGCTTATATATAATAATATCGTCTTTGCTTTCCGTTTTCCATTTGAAACAGTGACGCAACAGCTCAAAGAACCTCCATTTGAAGGGTTGAAAATATTGAAGTAAAATGGGGCTAACTAGTGAAAACCTTATTTTTCTAATTTTTTAATTTGATATATCTTTTTTTATCACTGTGTCTTTTACGACCCATTTGGGTTGTACGCATATATTATGATTATGTGAGAGTGTTTAGAATGAGGGAAAAGAGAAAGTATTCACACATTTGCGTGGAAGTAGAATTTAAAACCATTAGCGAAAAACTAGCCTAAATCAGTCCGAGATACAAACGACGAACTATTTGACCACGGCATTGTGTAATTAAGCAGTTTAAAGAATATAGGGATATAACTATAGCCTAGTTATTTGATTCTAAGAGATAAAAATTTATATAGTAAAATTTGACTATAAGATTATTTATATTTAAATAAACACGTATATTAATGATATTTTGATGGGGTTAATGTGTGAATATAGAGAAATTAAACCAAAACAGGGATTTAAACCTTGGTAACTTGTATTTTCGTACCAATCACTCTAATGACTAAGCTATATTAAGAAGGAGATACGGAACTGAGGTAAACCAAATCAGTGGCGTGTCTTGGAGTGTTGCCAGGATAAGCAGAGCTTGTTAAAACTGTACCTTTATAATGTTCTCCCCCACTCTGTCCCCATTTGACCAATAATGCATAGGCCTGGCTCTACAAACCTTACATGTTTATGGATTTTTGTTAAAAACCGGCCAATTTTTATTCTACTGATTAATGAAAACACGCCACCGGTACAGTTGTAACAAGCTCTGCTTACCCTGGTCAAATGGGAACAGAGTGGGGTGAGAACATATCACAGGTACAGTTTTAACAAGCTCTGCTTACCCTGGAAACACTTTGACACGACACTGGAACCAATGCCTTTCAGACCTCGATTTGACATCCAGGATATATTTTTATTAGAGGTCTTTAGCGTGAACTTTAAATTATATTAAAAAAAACTTACAAATTAAATTAATTCTTGAACAGAAACAGCACTCAGTTTCGCGGGCATAAATCGTTTCTTGTAAAAAGGAACAGATTAGTTAATAAACTAAACATATTTCAGTTACGCCGGAGATCAAATCGTAGCTCTTTTATCTCAAAAACCTGACGTGCTACCGACTAGGCTGATCAGTCATTGTTTGGGTTGTGGTCCCGACCATCGCCAGCAGACACCGAGTTCTTACAGAGGAGTCTCTTTAGAAATATAATAACTGTTTTCGTCAATAATTAGATCCCGTAGAGAAAATTATATCAGCTCCGACTGAGAGTTTAGTATTTCTATTTCGAAAGATCTCGAATACAAACGGGGTAAAGGGGGTTGGGAAGGTCTAAAGAGGGGTGGATCTTGGCCGGCGGGCGAATAGTAAGAGTCAACCATTATTATCTCGCCGCCCGCCATTCAGGGGGAGGCTAATTGGAGGCTAATATAATGATTGGGTTAATGTTAGTTCCAACTGTTCTCACCAGGGAGTACGCGCCAGAAACTGTCGGAGGAACGAAACTAAAATTGATTGAAAAAAAATAAAACAAGTTTACTTTTTTTTTTTTTTGAGTTTACTAACAGGATTTTAATTTTAAAACTATTTATTCAAAGATTTAAAATGGAGATGGTGTCTTAGAATAGTTGCACCGTCATTGGTATGGAGAGATGTTGGGGAAAAATCACATGTGGAATTATTCTCTTTACTCACCTGGCTAAGACACGAATTCCAGGATAGTCGAACAAAAAGTTATAAACACCAGAAACCAAGTGGGATTATAGCGTTTCTAGGTTGAGCTGTCTGGCAGTAGGAGAACAGACAGGGGACGAAGAAAATACAACTGGCAATGCCATTTTTTGAAACCCTTATATTAAATGACATCATCCTATCCCCAAATATCCATTCTAGGGTCATATACCAGTTACCTTTCGTTTCCCGGGCATATAGCTCTTAGATCCTAATGATCAACAGAGATATGTGAATTTTTGTACTTTTCAGAGTCGAAAATGTCAACATTTAATCTATGTTTACAAGTATATGTATGTGTGTATGGACATGGGATATAGAAAATAGATTTGTGTTTATTGTATGACTTTTAAAACTAAACAATTTTTATTTGAAATAACATTTTATGGCATCAATATTTTCAGAGTTATAGGTAAATTTGTGTTTTTAAGTAGAGTTTTGGGAACTGGGGAGAGTTGCAAGATGCACAGAACCAGTATTTCTGTAACGGTATTTAGTATTTCGTGTAAAGGCCTATTCTTTGGTGCAATTCGATGTTCTTTATTTTCCCATTAGATTTGTTTAGTTTCACATATCTAACGTTTTACACGTGTTTCTTTTTGTTTGTTTGTTTCTCTCTCTCTCTCTTATATATATATATATCCTTTGTTTACTTCTACTTATTAATAATATTAATATTTAGCACCGCGTCTTACTACCCATTCGGGTTATACGCTTTAAGTACTAATTACACTAATGGATTAGGATTTGGAAAGGTTGAATTAGAGGAAGTGAACCTGCATTTGCGTGTAGGGAGAGTGGAAAACCATTTAGGAAAACCACCCTCAGTTCACCCGACCGAGATTCGAACCTCGATCTCCCCGTCCTCAGCAGTCGAGCTCAACACGACAAGCGCGTTAGCCAACTACGCCACCGAGGCGGGTTTTATTTCTACTTTCCTCATTTATTTTATCTTGATATCTTTATAAATGTACAATTATTATTAATGGGCAATAATTTTTTGATTATTATTATTAGTTTTTTTACATATATTATAAATTGATTTTTAGCGCATGAGTATTAAATGTAAATGTATTAGCCTACTAAGAGGGTTATGTGTAAGTCTTAATTTCACCCAAACAAAGAGGATATTATTATAATCATTGTTACCATTTATTTTCCTTACTCAACATTGATATTATTATTATTATTATTATTATTAGCACCGCGTCTTACTACTCGTCCGGGTTATACGAACTTACGCTAATGTGTAATGGTAGGGTGATTGCGAGATTAAATGAAGGACCTACAGTTTAACGTGGGATCCGAACCACGGTGCAGGCCTGGCATGCCCCACATTCACAAGATGTATTTTCAGAGGTGAAGGAAGGGTTTGGTAATCAGATTAAATCTGTGCCGGGACCTGGGATTGAACCCCGGCCGCCAGCACAGAAGTCTGACACCTTACCCCTAGACCGCCAGGTCACCAAAAACTTTAATAATTTGAGTTCATATTCTTTAGGCTACCCTAATAATCCTACTCATTGTATTAAGCCATTGTTAGCCCTTAGGTTGAAAGTATTAATTTAAAATTAATTAAAGCCTTTTTTTTTCCTACTTAGTAAAAACATTAAAGATATTCTTTTCCCCCGAAATGGTGAACTGCTATTAAAACGAAAATGTAAATTTTTATTTTTTATATCAAATGATCCCAAGTGTTAATTTAGTTTTTCCAGTTATTTAGTTTTACAAGGGTAAATTTCTTACCCCCCCTCTTGGTCCCCCTTTGAGTGGTCATACAAAGTTGGACAACGCGTGGGGCCACACATCCGCGCTGATAACAAAGGTAGTACTTAACCATCGTTCACATCAAAAGCGTTTTCTCGTCCAAAATGACGCAACACGAAAAAAAGAAAAAAAAAACTTTTCCAGTTCTACGGTGATAAAATAATCACAACAAAGCTATATGGGGTAACAGGCGGAGCTTCCAAAATGTTCCTCTTTGAATGTATATTTTTACCTTTTTCGAAAATCCTCTTTTATGAGGTACTACATCGGGTAGCGGAAGCAGACAAAATATAGGTTGGGCTAAAGTGAAGTGCTAGGTTTTTTAACGGTTCTCTCTCTCTCTCTTTCCCACTTTTTTTTTGTTGAGGATTAAAATAACTAATTTTACGTTTTCGTAGGTAAAAGGACTTGGTTTATGAAGGGATGGAGTACAGGAAAGGGATGGGGGGGGAGGGGGGGTTGTTCTTTGTCTCTTTGGGCTGTTCATCACAGTGCCATCCTATCGTATGCAGGGCTAGAGGCTTGGAAACGATGCGCGCTATATTGGAAAATAGGCTTAAAGGATTTCTCTTTTTTGTATTTTGCTCTCTATTCTCACTAGATATTTTTTTATTATTATTTACAGCCATGTGTGTGTGCATTGTGTGTAAAATATAATCGTGTACACACTGTTTCAGCAAAACAATGATCCCTTTACATCTTACAGATGCTCTGCTGCATTATAAAAGGTTGTTTCTAAGCAAAAATGGTTTTTTTAAAAATCTTTTTAACTCTCATCGGTATTTGAACGCTCTAAAGTGGTACTTTAGTGCTAGAATAGATGACCGGGTACGTGGAGACCAGGGTTCGGATGCCGGTTGGGTGTATTTAGGGTATTTATTTTCTTAAATGATTTCTCCCTCTTCCTCCACGCAAATAAGGGTATATTTTGTAATGATACTGTTTTGGACCCCTCTCATATATTCAAAAAGTCATGGATAAAGTGTATTTTTCTTTAAATACTGTATTTAAAGTTTCCTTTCAATACTTCATCCGTGAAGAATTACGCGTTTTCTGAAGTAATTTAAACATATTGCGTTAAAAAAAAAAAAATTCTTTAAAAGATCATCTCCGTTGTATTAGAAAAATCATTTGAAATGCTGGCTCTCTCTACCCAATAGGAATACAGCCTTCACATCACGTTGCCAGGAGTTCTCCAATTAGTTAGTTTTTTAACACTGGAGACAAGGGGTCCAAGAAGCAAGGGGTAGGTCATAATATATAAGCATGTTGTGCGTATGAAACCACACATTACACAGTACTCAGAATACGAAACATGTAATATCACATAAAAACAGTCCGTAAATTAACAAAAAACTGTATCACTTAGTATTAAATCTTCAGTACCGAAGGTGTAATCATCTAAATAAATTGTGTACAATATCAAGTTTTATCTTATTTCAATCAATTACATAAAATAAGATCACACAACCGTGTGCTAAAGGTGTGGTAAGTCATACACGGGTCCAAATCCGCGATTTCATAATTTACAATCCAATATCATTATAATTGATGCCCAATCGCGGGTCCAATATCACAATTAAAGTCAAAATATATCTTTAATTTTTCCTCAATTATTCCCCCTCACTCAGTGTGATCAAATTTACTATGAAGGAGAGAAAAAATAGGCTGCCGTGAAGAGCAGTGGTTCCTTATCTGTGGGTCGCGAATAAAAAAAAAAGAATTTTCGAAATGTGGAAATTTTGAAATTGTTAGAAAATATAAAATCATGAATAAATTGGAAAGTGAAAATCCAAAAGAAAAAAAAGTGAAATAAAGGTCTGTTTAGCTAGGTTTGATTTTTCCATTTGCTCCCCACCTTCATATCACTATCGTGACGTCATCTCACTACGGATACGACGTGTAGACAACCTCCAAAGTATACCTCTTGGATGGTAGATTGCTCGCCCCACTACCCGATGTCCGTGGGTTCAAGCCCAGTTGGGGGTCAACGGATTCCTCTTAAGCGATCAAAATCACCTTCCTAAGCTTTACAAACAAACATACTTGTCGACCTCTGAGGTCTTGGAGTAAAGTGCTCACCTACGAACAGATCGATGTCCGTGTGTTCAAACCCAGCTGGGATAGATTGTATTTTTCTTGAGCGATAAAAATCCGTAGCACAATTTCCTTTGAAGGGGAAGTAAGGCCGTCGGTCCCGTCTCGGTTGTGGTATTTAAAAGAACCCTGGAAGATATGTGAAAATACCTTTCCCAGCAACATTGATTGGTCTATTTCCCTTTCGCTTTCACTCATAGAAGGTGACCTGGCGGTCTAGGGGTAAGGTGTCAGACTTCTGTGCTGGCAGACGGGGTTCAATCCTCGGTCCCGGCACAGATTTATCTGACTACCAAACCCTTCCTTCACCTCTGACAAGACATCTTGTGAATGTGGGGAATGCCAGGCCTCCACCGTGGTTCGGATTCCACGTTAAACTGTAGGTCCTTCATTCCATCTCACAATCACCCTACCATTACACATTAGCGTAAGTGCGTATAACCCGAACGGGTAGTAAGACGCGGTGCTAATAATAATAATAATAATTCACTCATAGAAATGTTCGTGTACTGATATAATCAGTAGCTTCTGCTAGAGCACGTTAAATGCTCACAAAATAATATATCTTAAATAATTATGCGTGAATATGTGGAAATTAGTAGCTTTCAGCCAATGTTTTCAATACAAAACCTTCCGCTAACTGTGACCACCTCTCATATCGTAGATAGGGTATAGATGGGTATCGAAAGTTTGTCTTAAAAAAAAATTGGTCGCGATTCTTTAAAATGTTTGTGTAGAACTGTCTTAAAAGAGTCACAAATTCAAGAGGCGATTTTATTTTCACTGGATTGTACTGTCCTTTTTTTTTTTGCGTGTGTCGTGTGTGGTTGTTCCTGTTGTGCACCCAGACGAGGGGGTAACAGGATTGGAGGGGAGGGGGTAAGCGGATAACAGATCCCTGCAAGAGGGGAGGAGGAGGGAGGGGGTCATACATACCGCAACAATAGTCCCCGAGTACTAGCTAACCCTTTCCCAATCCCTATAGGTCCGTGAGTATATCTGTCCTTTTAACTCCTGGACCACTAATTATCGCTGTTACAGCTTCCACTGCTGATAATGGAACATGAAAGATTCATCTCCACACACGCACACAAAGAGAGTATTTTAATTACCAGCTCGGCCACATGGACTGAGCGCTATTATAACTCACTCTCCTACTTTATTACATTTTGTATAAAGTCTTCGTCGTTGACGATACGATTAAGAATGAAAAAAATGCTTCCAGGGCATACCGGTGGTCGCTCGGTCTAAGACATTAGGCTCACAATAGACTAGATCAGTGGTATTCTAACTGGTGTACGTGGTATGTGATGACTTCTTACGGAGGGTGTGTGTGTGTGTGTGTGTGTATTCTATATATATCTATATATATTTCTTATAGTCCAGATTAAAGTGTGTTTTTTTTACACCGCATCTCACTACAATTTGGGTTTACACAACGTTGATGGACTAGGAATGAGCCAGTTGAAATTTTAGAGGAGATATATATGTAACCGCATTTGCGAGGAAAGAGAATGGAAAAGCTACGCACTGGACCGTGCGGCCACCGGTTTGGATTCAAATGACCCTTAGTTCCAGTAATCAACACGCCCGCAGCGGTTGGCACGTGAACTAATTGACAGGTTCATTGAGTCTGGTTTTCTAGTGATGGGAAGGTCAGGCTTCGAATCTCAGATGGGTGTACTAAGAGTGGTTTTTATTAAATAGTTTCCCACACTCTCTCTCTCTCTCTCTCTCCACACATGTGAGTGCATTTCCTCTAAATTCAATCTTACTAACTCATTGGTGATATTAATGGGTATCAACTTCTTCCCAAACTATCATATATTTTTAATTGTTGCGGTTAACATCGTACACGCTACGGTGGTCGAATGGTCTAAGGCGTCACTTTCACAATATAGACTGGACTATCTATGACGGGGTAATCAAGGTTCGAATTTCGGTCGAGTGTACTGAGAGAAGTGTTTCCAAAATGGTTTTTCACTCTCCCTCCACGCAAACGCGGGTACACTTCCTCTAAATATAACCTTTATAGTTCGTAAAACCATCAGCCTAACGAGTACATAAGCGTATAACCCAAAAGGGTAGTTAGACATGGTGCTAATAAATAAATATATATACTACACCACGTCTTACTACCCTTTCGGCTACACTCAAATCTATACTTGGTGATTGTGATTGTAAACAACACAAATTGTGGCTCTCTTCAGACGTATGACAAGTTACCCATCCCTCAGATATCAAATTTCCTCTTCGTTCTTTACATACTCTAAATACCCCCTCCCTCCCTCCTACACCACACTTCTCCAACTATATTCACCACACACGGGACCACATTACTCTTAATCTACTTTCCAAAAAAAAAAAAAACTACCGTGAGTGCTCAACCCTTTGACAAAATAATAACCCCCCTTTATGCGACCCTTTTCATCCCCCTTGCCCTAGTGAATAACAAAAAAAAAATGACATCTAAGAGTACAATAGTAGCGATAGTGCTGAACCAGAAGCCATATTGTGTGTCCCCTTTTGTGTACTTTTAATTTGTGTTCCTTCACCTCGCGCATGGAAACATTACACTTTGTTCAACGAAACTGGATTATAAGAGTGGGTTTGTCCGGTGCAATAAACATAGAGGGACGATAGCTGCGAGGAGATATGTTTTTAGGATGGTTCGGGTAAGATTGTAGAGAGTTTGTCTGGTGGAAGGTAACATAGAGGGACTATAACTGCAAGGAGATATGTTTTTTTTTAGGATGGTTCGGGTAAGATTGTAGAGAGTTTGTCTGGTGGAAGGTAACATAGAGGGACGATAACTGCAAGGAGATATGTTTTAGGATGGTTCGGGTAAGATTGTAGAGAGTTTGTCTGGTGGAAGGTAACATAGAGGGACGATAACTGCAAGGAGATTTGTTTTAGGATGGTTCGGGTAAGATTGTAGAGAGTTTGTCTGGTGGAAGGTAACATAGAGGGACGATAACTGCAAGGAGATATGTTTTTAGGATGGTTCGGGTAAGATTGTAGAGAGTTTGTCTGGTGGAAAATATATATATAATATCAGGTGGGGTTACTGTTTGTAATATCTACTTTTTACAGAGATTTTAATGTTCATAGGAAATTGCGAAATTCCAATAGAAATGCAAGTTGCTATAATTATAAAAACTGTTACGTTACTGTTTAGGTTATTTTTTGTTTCTCAACTGACAGTTGCTTTAAAACTTAATTTGCTGCAGCATTCTCCTGTTTTGATCAATGACGCTGATATTTGACGAGGGTAAGCAGAGGTTGTTAAAACTTTATCTATAATGTTCTCACCCACTCTGTCCCCATTTAACTAAGGTAAGCAGATCTTGTTAAAAGTGTACCTGTGATATGTTCTAACACACTTGGTCCCCATTTGACCAATCATACGTAGGCTCAGATTTATACACCTCACATTATAATGTATGTTATTTTATATCGGTCCATGTCATGCAGTTCCCTGGCGACTCTCTAAGAACCACCAATGTCTCCGAACGAAAAAAAAAGAAACCGGGTCATAGTAAAATGGAACATTATTGTCATCCCCTCACTCATGTTGGACGTTTGTAAATAGTGACACTAGGTTGACATGTTACACCCCCTGCTATCCCCCCTGCCGCAGAATCTGTCGAAGGGTTGAAGATAAGCCCATCTGTTCCCGAAACAAACGGACCAACCCTCGAGTGCTTTTCAAAGTTTAGGTTCGACTGTCACAACGACCCATTCAACTCGTATGGCTCACATTCAGCACCCACACAAGACATTTGGATTGCATTACAGCTACCCCCCGAGGGGATAGAGGGAGCAGGGCCCCAGGCTCTCAAGTGGTCATAGCAAGGCCGCCCGCAGGATTCAGAGGCAATGGAATTTTGGGGGCCCCTATATACACAAAAAATAATAAAAACATTCCATGTGGAGGATCACTTTCTCCTATAAGAATAGCATTTATCAGTGGCGGATCAAGACATATTATTTTGAGTGGCTGACATTTCTTTCATGTTATGTCTTGGACCCTCCGTAATATTGAGGCGGCTTACTTTCTCCCATAAGATTAAAAGTGATAATTCTCAAAGTGAGTCAGTGGTGTATCAGGAAATATTATTTTGGTGATTTGACATTTTTTTCCTCCTCACTCCTTTAAACTATGAAAACTACTACGCCTGCTCTGAATGGTGGCAAGCTTACCTCGACGTATTACACTATAGGATATCCTAAAATAAAGGGCCATAGCGTAATCCGTTAAGGTAAGACTGTCACCTTTCAAGGTAAACAGAGTGTTCATTTAAAAAGTAAAATATCTCTTCCATCATTATCCGAGTGGAGTGAGGTCCTGTTTTAATTCGATATTTTGACATTTTGTCTGTTTGTTCCACGATCACTGTCAAATGCGTATGTATACCAACTAGAAATAAGAATTGGTATGTTTTTTTTGACCTAGTTCTAAAAAAAGCTATGTAAAGTTTTTTTTAATCCCAACATTTATTGTGGAAAAGGTGCCGTAAACTACGTGAACAACGGTTATTTTATATGAATAATATAATATAATATTGATTATAGAAATTAATATAAAGAAAGGTCTTAGGATTGTATTAACGATAAGAACATGGATGGAGCGAGGTCTACTGTTTACAGAACTAGAAGGCCCAGTGACAGGTCCAGGGGACCCTGGTTCAAGCACTCTTGGGGCCTAAGCTTACACTGATTGGTTGGACGGCTGGTTAAGCCTTTCAGAATTTCTTCACACGAATGATGGTAGGCTCAACATTTCTTTAAAATCCACCAATCCTACCCTGTTTCCATAGATTGGATAGCTTAGCCCAGCACACTGGCACGAAGGAGTATATAATCTTACCCTCACCGGTGAGCTAGCGGAATAAACGTCAAGCTCATCGAGTTCGGTTTCCCGCTGACAAGGAGAGCGGGTTTTAGATCCAAGTCTGGTGTTCTGAGAGAGTTTTCTTCCTAAAGGGTTTATACCCATCCCTCCACACAAATTAGGGTACATTTCCTCTAAAAGTGTACCTTCCTCACCCTACTCCAAGTATAACCAATTGTACTGGTGGTAAGACACATTGATTGGAAAAATATAATCAAACCTAAAATGTACAATAATTTGCATGCTTTTTTAATTTTATAAAACTTTAGTCAAAGTAATTATTTGTAAACAATTGATTTATTAGATATTTATTCTTAATCTATATTTAAAATGACTGACATAAATAATTCAAACAATAATTTGTAAAGTACAAGATACCAACTGTATGTTATTGCTTTGTTTTTATATCTGTTTTTCAACATCAAGACGGTATAATTTTCAGAGGAAACATAATAAACCTACATATTTTTATTACATGTATAATCATATATATATAAGCACCATTATAGGACTATTAAGTGGTATTTCACATTTACAATTTTTCCAACGCTTCTGGATCCAAAACAAAGTATTTAAGATGTGTTTTGCTATTTCAAGAGTATAATGCAACCTATGACAAATATTTATTAAACCTTATTTGATCTTTTTTTTAACTAAAAGAGTGTTTTCTGAGAATAAAACAATATAAAAGAAATTAAGTACGTTGTCCTGTTAATAGATGTTGACTATTTAGAGGTAGTGTTGATGTTGCCTATTGACTAGACACAAGTCACGTGATGGGACTATTCTGAAGAGATACAGGCCATTGGTTGTTCACGATCACCTGAAACAGAGAATAGACCTAGGCCTATTATAATAACACTTATTTATACGTATCACAAACTGATACGTGATGGTTATCCAGATGATTAATAAGCCTACTGACAACTGAATATTGATTACCAAACCCTTCCTTCACCTCTGACAAGACATCTTGTGAATGTGGGGAATGCCAGGCCTCCACCGTGGTTCGGATCCCACGTTAAACTGTAGGTCCTCCATTTAATATCACAATCACCCTACCATTACACATTAGCTTAAGTGCGTATAACCCGAACGGGTAGTAAGACGCGATGCTAATAATAATAATAATAATAATAATAATAATAATTTAAAAAGTATTTCAAAGTTCTTAACATTCTCATCGGAAGATCTGCATACACAGTGTTTCAAATATTATACTCTACAACTACATGATTTGGTATTAGTCGAAGTTTTACATTTACAAGGTTCAATAAGGTTAGCGGGTAGGTCTACTGCTTATTTGATCATAAGCTTGGGTTTAAATGTAGAATTTTCTTGGAGCTCGTATCCAAACTGTTCAAAAATTTAAGGGCTCAAATAAAGATCAGTGTGCGTTTTTACAAAATCTCTCACACAACGCAGATAATTCTTCAGCAGTGCAGAGTATTTGTGATAAATTCAAGCTAAAGCAAACTGCTTGAGAAATTGAGCTGTATCGAACTTCATCTGTTGAAATGTTTTGTTTTCATATAAGTGTAACACATTTTTTTCCAGCTGATCCAACTGTTATAGAGTAATTATCTTTCCGTTTCGTAGGAAAGAAACTGCTGATTGGATAAACTGCAAATGAGCAAGATTCAAGACATTTTTAAATTCACGCGACTACTTTTATCACACAACCGGTAAGGGCGTGTAATGCCGGCAGTTTGAAACACTTCTCAAAGTGTTTGTGCAGCTAGATGAAATACTAGCATCTGTTTCTTTTTTACTAGACCTGAACTAAACTATAAACCCTAGCAGTTGTGATCATCTTGAATATTCTAATAAAAATTAGGTCCCACTACAAAAAAAACATCAGTATCTGGACTTTGCACGATTTTTTCCCGATTGATTCAGATATCGATTTGCATGAAATACATCGCATATAAGTCTCCTTCTAAATTATTTTATTTTAAATCGAAAACCTCCTTAAAAACAGAATTCTGTAGTATAGAGCATTTGGTGGCATCGTCAAACCCACCACAAATATAGAGTTCTTTATCATATTTAATCTGTATGTTTTAATTTATATATTTTTATAAAAATGTAACAAAGCTTATATTATTTTCAATAGCCTATTACTGAAAACAATTGTTTTAAATTGATATATTTGTTAAAAGGTTCCGAAATAATAACGTTATTTGAATCTTTTACCTTGGAGCGCAATTCATTTTCTAACAATTTAATGGATATGGCATCATATATATCGAACACCACGTCTATTTTTGATACACACACATACACTGGAAATAAAATACGTCACTTGTCTGGAAAAACGTTTCAGCAAACTGTCCAAAAGTTTGGAGTTTTTCTTAAATGAGTAGAGCAAAGAAGTGTCATTCCATCAATAATAATAGTTAAGGCTCTTTTGTTATTTTGGGCGCTTATTGTATGTACTTTTTAGAATTGTGTTTGAATATGTGCGTGCAGAACCAATCAATTCCTCAGCTGGCAACATGTAGGACTATTTTAATAAAAACTATCAACCCAGGTATAGGAATCTGAAAATAAACTACATTCCTTATATTTTGCAAACGAGATCCCTTCTAGCACCTGCACTGTAAGGTTTTAAACTTCTTCGAAGACAATCATTAAATATAACATTTATTATTATTACTTTCCAAGCTAACCTCCAGAAATGAATGACATTTCACCCAATCCCCCATCTTAGTCCGTTTGATAGCCGCATGTATATTCTGAATTCTGATGAGGTAAGGAGGGGAAGGCAGTATTTGGATACAAGGTACCGGCAGTTACACTAGCCCCATGGCTTCTTTGGTGCTGACTGACAGCTCACAGCTGACTTCAAACTGTCAACATTTAGGTATATACCTAAATTTTGACTGTCAAAAGTGACAGCTGCTAAACACATGTTTTTGCAGATCATATGGTTTGGCGTAGGGATACATAATTTGGTCTGGTAACTTTTCAAAGCTGTCAGTCAGCACCAAAGAAGTCGTGGGGCTACTGTAGGTGTAAAGATAAAGGGAAACAATTTTACCTCAGCTTAAATTCAAGTCCCGACCTCCCCTTCACCATCTGAACAGACTATATGAGCCTGGCATTTAGTCTGCGTGTCCACTGATGTATAGGGTCGAAATATAAAATATATGAGACATACATATATTGGTCATAAATAAGTTTTTATAGATTGTTATCAAACACAGACGAAGTATATAAAAAACACGTTGATAAATCAAATTTTGTATGTTTTTTTTAAAAATATTACAATTTTGAAGCTCACTAAATAGGATTAACATTCTTTCATTTCATAGGCAAGCACAAATTTATGTGTGTACGAATAAAATGGATTCTCTTCAAGAGTTTTCTTCGAGAATGGGGTAAACTATAGTAAAAAAAAAAAAAGATAGAGAAGGAAGAAACGTCGTCGCAAATTCCTTCAAAGAGATTCTACTTCCTTTCGTGAGTCTTAGATAACGTTAAGTTTGTTCGTCGCTTCTTGGATGCCAATGGTCTTATACAAGGTTTCCTAAATACTTTACTAACGAGACTATTCTTCTGGGAGAAACGTTTGAGTACGAAGAGAGAGAGAGAGTGAGTAGGGAAAGGAGGGAGAAAGGAGAAGGAGAAGAAAAATTACCTTTTATGTTTAAGAAGCTTTTCATGTACCTACGTCCTAATGATCGTTTTCCCGGCGTATTTACAAACCCGGCGGAAAAACTTCTTTTAACCTCCTTTGAAAGGATGATATAAAAAAAAGACTTAAACTAAATTAATTAAAACACAAAAATAGATGTATAACAAAGGACAAATAATTACAAACCTTGGGTACAAAATTGGAAGGTAATTGAAATGCAAATTAGTAGTACAAGACAAATTGTTTTGACGTCGCGTTGTAACCCGACTTTAGTTGCGGGATGATTAAATTAGTCGTGGTTTTACATATTAAACTATGTTCCCCCCTCGCGCTTATTAACTCTGTTTCTGTTATTAAAAGAAAGATTAAGGCAATAATTACAAGGTATCTATGTCTAGAGAGAGAAACTTAAACTACTGCATGTATTTTTAAGACAAAATGCCCGATTCACTTCCAAGTTTGAAGATACATACTCAACGTTTGATGTGTTCGATGTATTAAACCTAATTTCACAATAGAGTGTTCTGTTCTAATTAGAGAAATTAGAGTAAATCAATCTTAGGACGAAACACCTGAAGCGTTCAAAAAACTGGTAGAGCCAGAATAGTTTTTATCTTCAAGATATCTTAGGCCTTATTTTGATCTTTCCTTCAAGGATGTAATCATCATAGCAACTTCCTTCAAGGATGCGATCAGCATTTCAACTCCTTTCAAGGATGCAATCATCATAGCAACTTCCTTCAAGGATGCGATCAGCATTTCAATTCCCTTCAAGGATGCGATCATCATAGCAACTTCCTTCAAGGATGCGATCAGCATTTCAACTCCCTTCAAGGATGCGATCAGCAGAGCAACTTCCTTCAAGGATGCAATCATCATAGCAACTTCCTTCAAAGATTCAATCATCATAGCAACTTCCTTCAAGGATGTGATCAGTAGAGCAACTCCCTTCAAGGATGCGATCAGCAGACCACTCCCTTTAAGGATGCGATCAGCATTTCAACTCCCTTCAAGGATGCGATCATCATAACAACTCTCTTCAAGGATTCATTCAGTATAGCAAATCCCTTCAAGAATGCATCGACAAATCAACTCCCTTCAAGGATGAAATCAGCATTTTGACTATTTTCAAGGATGCGCTCAGCATAGTAAATCCCTTCAAGGATGCGCTCAGAATACCAACTCCCTTCAAGGATGCGATCAGCAGACCACTCCCTTTAAGGATGCGATCAGCATTTCAACTCCCTTCAAGGATGCGATCAGCAGAGCAACTTTTCTTTCAGACATCGTTTTAAAGATCTTGACATGTTTGTGTTGTTAGCGGTAGGGATCTCCTGATTATAGAGATGCGAGGCTAGAAGAGGTGTTTGTCCTTCATAAATGTACTTATTTTTCTTTTCTAAAAGGTCGCAAAATAGGGCTGAACTAGCCCAGCAGTGGTCAGGAAGTGAAACGTGATTCGTTTTCCAGGTCTAGATTTTGACGCAAGTGCGACAGTAGGAGAGTGAGTCAAGGTGGGAGTGTAGGGGACGCGAGTTAGGGGCAGTCTTTGTGCGGGTTGTTTTGTCAAAATTAATCAAACATTTCTCTAATAACAACAACACAGAATTTAATTTTATTCACACGGTGATATCAACAGTAGTTGAATATTTGTGAATGGTGTCCTGGAATTTAATGACAGCTTTTTATTTTCAGTTAAAAAGTTTCTCATATAATACCACTATTCTATTTATTTATCACCGCGTCTTACTACCCTTTCGGGTTATACGCTTAAGTACTAATTAGGTTAATGAGTTAGGAATCGGTAAGGTTGAATATAGAGGAAGTGAACCCACATTTGTGTGGAGGTAAAGGGGAAAGCCATTTAAGAAAGCCACCCGAGTTCATCCGACTGAGATTATAATCTCGATCTCCCTGTCCTCGGCAGTCTAGCTTGACATGAAACTATTATTATTAGCACCGCGTCTTACTACCCGTTCGGGTTTTACTCACTTACGCTAATATGTAATGATAGGGTGATTGTGAGATGAAATGGAGGACCTACAGTTTAACGTGGAATCCGAACCATGGTGGAGGCCCGGCATTCCCCACATTCACAAGATGTCTTGTCAAAGGTGAAGGAAGGGTTTGGTAATCAGATAAATCTGTGCCGGGACCGAGGATTGAACCCCGGCCGCCAGCACAGAAGTCTGACACCTTACCCCTAGACCGCCAGGTCACCTCGAAATGAAACTAGCGCGTCAGCTAACTATGCCACCGGGGTGGGTGCCGCAATGCTCAAGACAGATATTCAAGAATTGTTGATATCAACAGGTGAAGAAATTTAAACTCAATATGTTGAAGTAATATTTTATTTATTTTGGCAAAAAAAAAAAGTTTTTGCTATGAAAACTGCAAAAAACACTGACTTTTCCTCGCGTCCTATACATCCCCACCTTAATTCTGTTACTTCTGGTTGTTTGTAGCATCAAACTAAGGGCTGTTCGACCCTATCGAGTGTAACCGGACACTAGCGAGTCGACTGGTCTACCTTTTCCCCTCGCCATCTCGAGTGGTCCACAAGGAGAGATTAAGGGTTGTTCGACAAAACAAGATCAGAGGGGATGTTTATTGGTGGACACAAACATAACTAATCTTATATTATCATCGTTTCCGGACTTTACAAAACGTTGGGGGGAGAAAAAAAGAGATTGAGGATTCATAAGAGATAATATTTGCTACTTGAAGATTGACAAAACTTTATAATCCAGGTTAAAGGGGGGGTTGGAAGGAAACTCTATTTAAGGTAAATATACTTGCAGTGGATACGACAAAAAATATGTTTGGACAAATAAATACAATATTGCTTGAGTATATAGATACCTTTAGTTTAATTTTGGGAATGCCAGGCCTCCACCGTGGTTCGGATTCCACGTTAAACTGTAGGTCCTCCATTTCACCTCACAATCACCCTACCATTACTCACCCTACCATTACACATTAGCGTAAGTGCGTATAACCCGAACGGGTAGTAAGACGCGGTGCTAATAATAATAATACTAATAGTTTAATTTTCAACACATAGTAATCTCAACAGTTATGTTATATCTGTCATGGGGATCGTGGGATTTGAACAAGTGTTTTTATTTTAATTCAAAGTGTTTGTGGACAAATTCCAATATGCTCATGACAGTTAAACAAGAAATGTTGAGATTACCTTGTGTAAAAATAAATGCATCTATTGAAGCTGTATTTTTTTCTATTTGAGAAAAAAGAATTTATATGGCCGGACGTAGATTTTAAACATACATTAGTATCAGGGTCGTGGCGTGGGTTGTTACCAGGGCAAGCATAAGTTGTTAAAGTTATACCTGTGATATGTTCTCCCCCACTTTGTCCCCATTGGACCAGGGTAAGCAGAGCTTGTTAAAACTGTACCTGTGATATGTTCTCCCCCACTCTGTCCCCATTTGACCAGGGTAAGCAGAGCTTGTTAAAACTGTACCTGTGATATGTTCTCCCCCACTATGTCCCCATTTGACCAGGGTAAGCAGAGCTTGTTAAAACTCTACTTGTGATATGTTCTCCTCCATTATGTCCCCATTTGACCAGAGTAAACAAACCTTGCTAAAACTGTACCTGTGTTCAGTTATAACTCAATCACTTTGTCCCCATTTTACCAATCATACCTAGGCTGTACTCTACATACATCAGATGGGTATATATTTCCATTGATATCTGACCAACGAGTGTTCTAGTGAGTGATGAGATAAATTTAAAGGCACAGTTTAAACAAGCCCTGCTTACTCTGGCAACAGGTGATGGCAAGCTACTTATTATAATCATATTTTCGAATACACTCAATAGGAACGGTCAGCATATTTGTTGAGTACAAAACAGGTACTCATATATTACTGTCAATAAATAAAAAAGATTTGAGTTTGTTTCTTTATGAGCGCGGTTCAATACCCGGACTCAGAGTTGAAACATTTTCCCTAAATTAGCGCCTGTTAACCACCCGACATGGTCCCCCGGATTTGATGTGAGGTATCGGCCCCTCTCTGCCTTTGAAAGGTTAGAGGAGAGGGTAGGGGGGATGATTAGTCTCTGCTAGAAGCTGAACGTCTCTCTCTCAGAATCAGTACTCTCTCCTACATTGGTAGGCCTACTCATTGAACAAGAGCACACACTTAGATATATGCATACATATACACACACGTTGCATGAAGGCAGTATGTAGTGAACCGGTCTCCCTGACCACTCAGCTACAGTTCTAGCTCTATATACCCTTGTTGCACGAAGGTAGTACGTAGTGAGTCAGTCTCCCTGACCACTCAGCTACAGTCCTAGCTCTATGTACCTTTGTTGCACGAAGGCAGTGTCCCGCGAGGGGGTGGCAGGCGGCATTGTGTGAGCTGTCATCTCCACAGCACCGAGTATTGAAAAGGTGTTGCCTGATTCTTCCCAGGTAGAAAGAAAAACGTTTAGCATCGGGGTTTTTATTTATTTATTTCATTTTCATTATGTTCCTCCTATCCCCCAATCACTTTGTAAAGTTCTTCACATATCAGACATCAAAAGGCATGCGATGCGGTTAGGTTGGTACATCTGTTCCCGAAGATCGCGTCATTTAGGGGTTTACAAATATCTAGTGTCACAGAAAATTTAATTATCTTAATTCATCTATTAAATAATAATTAGAATTGGCATTGACATGTGAGAGCTTCAAATACAATTTTATATTTTTTAGGTGACCTGGTGGTCTAGGGGTAAGGTGTCAGACTTCTGTGTTGGAGGTATGAGGTTCAATCCTAGGTTCCGGCACAGATTTATCTGATTACCAAACCCCTCCTTCACCTCTGACAAGACGTGTATTAATCATCAACTTGTGAATGTGTGGAATGCCAGGCCTCCACCGTGGTTCGGATTCCACGTTAAACTGTAGGTCCTCCATTTTCATCTCACAATTACCCTACCATTACACATTAGCGTAAGTGCGTATAACTCGAACGGGTAGTAAGACGTGGCGATAATAATCAATCAATCAATCATTGTTTATTTAGGATTTAAAAGAAAAATTACATAATTGACTTTTTGATACAATCCCGAAGTACCTAAAGGTACATCTTCAGGTCTTGCAGTTAAATACATATTTTAAAAAAAGTAAAATTTATAATAATAAAATAATAAAATAAATAAAAAACAAAAACTTTACACACATCATAACATTTCCTGTCAAAAATATTTGCATAGTTGTTTGAAGCATGCCTTGAGGTATACAGTCTTTAATTTTATTTTTCGCTATATTTATTTCAGGGATTTCTCTAAGTGTTGGTGGTAGCAAATTAAACAATTTGGGAATGGTACATCTCAGTTCCTGTTTAACATAATAACTAGAGTACTTACCGATTGTATACACTTCTTTGTTAGAAATTGAGCGGGTGTTAATGGAATGGGTTTTTTTTTTTTTGCTTGTATTTATCGGGATGGTAATATCCTATAAAGAGGCTGTACTCATATAATTGGCTAAGAAGTAGAATTTTATGTTGAATGTATGTTAGCATTTTTGGTACCAAATATAATTTTCAGGTTATTTTCTTGTAAACGCGAGATTTTGACTGTGTAACATTCTGTCGTTCCTCCCCAGATGGATATGCCATAAGATATTATTGACTGAACCAATGATTTATATATTATTACTATCGTTTTGATATCCAAGTACATTCTAAGATGATAAAAAACATATGTCAGTCCTTTAAGTTTGTTGGTGACCTGGCGGTCTAAGGGTAAGGTGTCGGACTTCTGTGCTGGGGGCCGGGGTTCAATCCTCGGTCCCGGCACAGATTTATCTGATTACCAAACCCTTCCTTTACATCTTGTGAATGTGAGGAATGCCAGGTCTCCACCGTGGTTCGGATCCCACGTTAAACTGTAGGTCCTCCATTTCATCTCGCAATTACCCTACCATTACACATTAACGTAAGTGCGTATAACCCGAACGGGTAGTAAGACGCGGTGCTGCTAATAATAATAATAATTATTATTATTATTATTTGAGTTTGTTCTCAAGTTTTTGTATGTGCCTGTCCCATTTATGATGTTTGTCAATTATAAGTCCAATAATAATAATAATAATAATAATATAGTTTTTAGCTAAATAAAAACCAAGCAATTGATTAGTTTGGCTATGTTTGATATTGATCAGTGACTTGTCTTGAAGTGTTGGCAGCGTGGACACAGTTATCTTAAACCGTATCTGTTATATGTTCTTATCACTCGATTTAACACTGATTGGTCAGGTATCAACTAAAATACGCTCCCAAGAGAGATAGTTTAATGTTTATAGGAAGGGTCGGCATCTGATAGCTGGAAAAGATACTAAATCTACCTTAACGTATTCATACGTCAGGTAAAGAGATCTAGAGCTGTCACTTTTGATAGATATCATTAATACCTATAAAATAACACTAATAACATAATAAAATATCATCGATTTTGACCAGAAAAAAATATATTTGAATATCCAAAAAAGTGTATTCCTATCTTAATCCTACTTTACCGGTCCAGGCTTGTGAATATTATTATTATTGTTATTATTATTATTATTATTATTAGCACATCGTCTTACTACCCGTTCGGGTTATACACCCTTACGCTAATGTGTAATGATAAAGTGATTGTGAGATGAAATGGAGGACCTACAATTTAACGTGGGCTCCGAACCACGGTGGAGTCCTGACATTCCACACATTCACAAGTTGTGATTAATACACGTCTTGTCAGAGGTGAAGAAAGAGTTTGATGGTCAGATAAATCTGTGACGGGACCGAGGATTGAACCCTGGACCACCAACATAGAAGTCCAACACCTTATCCTTAGACTACCAGGTCACCCGCTTGTGAATAAATATATCATCTAGCAAATTATTTACTCACAGGATAATTGTTTACCAATCTCCCTCCACGCAAGTGCGGATATACTTTCTGTAAAAAAATTATAAGTTACTTACTGTACATGCGTATTAATTACGCTAATGAGTTAGGGATGGGAAAGGTTAAAGTTTATAAGAAGATTTTCTGAATTTAGAAAATAAAAACAATTTAGGAGGGGAAAAAAACACTCTCAGTACACATAATCGGGATTCGAACCTTTGATCAACCAGTAATCAGCAGTCGAGTCTATTGGACGAGTGACGCCTTAGACTAGGCGATCACTGAAATGGTTATATTTAAGTTATGTCATAAGTCGTGTGTCGATATAATCACTTAAATCAGTCGGTTCAGAGAGTCTATGATAAACACCTCGAATAAAAAAAACACCTTAATATTGCGAGCCACTTTAAGCACACGAGCAATAGGTTCCCCAACCCTGCCTTAGATAGAGTTTCTGGCAAGAGATGATAGATAGGCTTATAGTTTGGACACCCTTCATTGAGGATATGATGAGCAGTTTAACTTGTCAATTGAAGAAGGTAACAACAAAAAAACTAATGAAAAAGAAATCCTAATTTTGTCCTCCCTAATTTTATCTGAGCAGCCGTACTATATATATAGTATTGGCACGAAGACGCTCGGGGGGGCTGTTTTGACATTCAATTTGTACACAATAAATCAAAAATACTCACCAGTTCCGTGGGTTCAAGTTACATTCTTGAATGTTTGGCAGGCTCCCTCCCCTCTCCCCCCACTCTCGTGGAATTGAGGAAGGGGGGGGGGG
>CABEEJ010003034.1:79080-92840 GCA_901482245.1 Timema douglasi | reverse complement strand
TAAAAAAAAAAAAAGAAACATTTTCTAGATACTACTACATGAACCTTCAAAAATAAATGTTTATGCCAGTCATATCTGCGAGAAACGTCAGCCACTTTTCAAAACTAATAGGTTTCAGTGTGCAGGGAATGTCAAAGGGTTGGTCGATAGAGACTTCACTCACGTCATGTCAGGAATACCAGCACTACCACGTGGGGCTGTGCAGGGCTGGAAGGGCTAGGGTCATTGTTAATATCATATAGAGGTGCGTAGCGTGAGAAAATGAACTTACCATGCAAGGACGGCATTAACAAATCTCAATGAATAAAATATATTTTTACCTTTGCATGGGAAAAAAATAAATCGTGGAACTACAAAGCTTCATTAAGGTAATAAGCTATATAACTCCAATCAACACTTTGATCTCGACAGCTCAACATAACCTTAAATAATGCAACACTATCACCCTTCTTTTTCTCCCCTTGGCTTTTTATTTTTCGACGAAATATGTTGACAAGTGACATATTTCGAGTTGACCGATAACGACAAAACTAGAAACATATGATATTGTAACTCGTCACGACAGTTCGTGCGAGAAGCGCGCATTCTAGTGGCAAGATGCACGAACTTGAAGAGAAAACGAACGCTATGACGTCAGCAAGAATATACTTTGTTTTATTGTCAGCTTAGATTGACCCCTTTTTTGTTAGTTTTAAAGCGCTTTAGCATGTATATGTTACTAGCCCAGTGTAAAATACTAATTTTGTATGATTGGAAAATTGTATCCTACAGATTATCTCAACTTTTAATCCCTGGCGAAAAAGGCACGTGAGTCTTATGAAGTTCCTTTGAGTTTGTAGGGCATAGACCGAAACAAAATACTCATTTAAAATATAATATTTTTAATACTGTAACCCATAAAAGTTTGTCTCATGGGTGTGGCTAAAAGTAAAATAACAAAGAAATACTATTTTTTACTTTCATATATATAAAAATTATTGTAATCTTGTACTCTTTCAACCTTCAATTTCTTTTAACGTATGGCATATACGAGCTGTAGAGACATAACATCGAGTTCAGTCGTCTGTATGTAGACTATTTGTCGGTCTGGCCGCACCGAGCGTTGCTCAGGGTACACCATAGTAGGCTGTCTACACGTCGTACCCACAATGAGATGATGGGATGATAGTGAATATGAAGGTGTGGAGCCGGTGGGAGTCTTAACCTAACGATCCAAGCCCTGGTGACCGTTGAGATCATTCCTCTTAAAGCACAATACCACAGGTACCAGTCGGGAATCGGACTCCACACCTCTAGACTCGTAGCCAGGTGCACTGACCACCAAACCACGGGAACGGTTGAACTAGAAGTCATGGTGGATCTAAGAGTGGTATGTGCTGAAAAAAGTGGGTGTTACAATTAATTAATCCGACTGTACCTGGGGTTACAGCCAACATGGTTCGATAAATTTCGATCAAACTCGATGTTCAAAAGTTATATGGTTATACTTCGAGGCCAAATAGTGATTTCAGTTCTAACTCTAAAATTAAGGATAGTTTATTGATGATTAATTTTTAAATCTTTGTAACTGTTCAGAAATAGTTCGAACAATATTGTTCAAAATGTATGATAAATAAGAAAGTTTGTTCGTTTTTCTAAAAAATATTGCTAGTCCACGATATCTCAGTTTAGAGAATTAGTGAACAAATCCGAGTTTCGATTCCCATGTCCTGATTGACAATTTTAGTCTGAATTAATTAAATTTTAGTAAAAAGACTTACCCTGTGGAGTACCATTACATATCAGTTTGTGATACATAATGAATTATTTGCAGGTAGTTTGTTCCTTGTCACAGTATAATATACTAATAAAGACAGTATGTGCTAATGTGACGGATCAATTATTTCTATCCAAGCTTTGGCAAGGCGAGATCACGTGTTTATTACGATTTAAATTTAATCTGGGAGACTAGACTTTTAATCCAAACCTATTGGCTGAGTTAATATTTTCCACCCCATTTAAAGCTCAACTTCTTAAACAATATCGAGGCAACCCCTTTGTATAAACTTACATCATTTACATTTTAGATCTAAGTTTAAGTTTAATGCCAAATAACTATTTAGTTTGTAACACATTAAAAAGTAAAATTCGTTTCATTTTTCAAAGAAACAATATAGCTGTGTTAAAAGTGCCAATAGACTTCCTGAATAGTGATCTATTAAATAGTTTAATCCAGCAATTAGATTAAGTTTTTGAGAGATTTAAATCTTCAGACTTCGTAGGTGGAAATCCAGCGTTTCTAATGGCATTACAATTCCTTTAATTTGGTGGGTAAAAATAGTGCCAGTATGAGATTATTAAAAACAACCAAGTTAGTCTAGTTCCCTATTTACTAACATTTCACGCAATTTTGGAGAAAAAACATTGCTAGATACAGCTTAAATTAAGATAAGTTTTAAATGATTAGTAATAATTTCACTGGGCCATTAGTTTTCTGGCTATAATATCATTCTTGAAACAGTGAATGAACTACGTATAGTCTACACTAGAGCTTGCCTTACCTTTCACTTTTTACACATGGGTTAATAGTAACTTAACCTTAGGGCAGGAGCAAATCGGGTAGTTTTGAGTAAATGTAGCCGATTTAGCGTGAATATATGATAGGAAAACCACATCGAAACTCATAAGTGGAAAATTACCTCCAGTGAGCTCAGCCGGAATTCAAACCCCAACTTCCTCAAGAACGGCAGCCAAGTGCAACGAAACTATAACGCCATAACTGTTATCCGCAAATGCAGGTACAAAGCGGTTTAAATATTACCAAATTAAAGTATTTCTGACAAAAACTTAAGCAAGAAAACACTGGTTTAGGTTGGGTTTGACTTGCTTCGAGATAATCGATTATAATATGTTAAGTGACTTAATAAGCTAGTGTTTATGTCACATTTGTTAATATTTAAGAGGGAAATTGACGTCCTGGATTCTGGTTGTTGGGGTAGTACTACCCATAGGCTAAGCTATATCACTAATATTCCGCCCACTGACACATAGGTGCACTAATATACGAAAGTAGATTCGATCTTTAAAAACTGTTAAAAAGAAAGAACAATAGCTCTGGATCGTGTTTTAATATATACTACTTTTGTATGTGCTTAGAGACTTAATACACGTACACAATATCCGGATATTTATTTAAATAAGGTTAGTATTTTTTTAATAGATAAAATATACCAGCATTTAGGTGCAGATAAAGTAGAAAAAACCAGTAGGGAAAAAATACTCAGTACACCTCGTCAGATTTCGATCCCCAACCTCCGGGGGAAAAATCCCTGGATAGGGTTTATGTCTTAGTTTGCGTGTCCATCGATACGGGGCTGTAGAGTTTTTTAAGTCCAAACAAAGCGAATACATTCTATTGTAGTGGTTTTTAGACTAAATGCCAGGTTGGGTTTCTGTGTGTATCTTTCGGCTAGCGCCGGAGAAAATGTTTTGCACCCTTTAGTGAATCCGGCCGGTGACACTAGTGCGTGAGACTAGCGCGTGGCACGCAACCACCAGACGTGCAGAGTAACATATCACACAGGGGGAGTGCGGGGATTGGAGGAAACACCGGTATTTACTGGCCAGGGTCAGTCGATGAGGATATTATACGAGCTACGTACGGAGGCGTCTGATTCCAACATACGGGCACACCAGTGATCAAGACACCTCTGAAAAATATAAATGATCGTGACGTTAACATACCTCATTTAGAAATTATAATAACACAATGCCTTTCTTTACTAGAGCAGTTTAATGACAAAGGGCCAGTTTCGTAGTCAAACTTAGAGCGCCTCAAGTGCAGCGCTACACTAAATACAAGATGACACCTACCTAGAATAGGTTTAGGTAGGTGTCGCCCGGTACTTAGTCTGACTATGGAACTAGCCTTTTTTATAATAATAATATGACAATTTTGATAAGTGTAAATATTTTGTATATGTTGTTATTTACCAATAAGAACATACACTTTTTTTTACACTTTAGAAGCCCCTGGCAGGGGTAATATTCAGTAACAACTTTTAAAAATACATGCTTTGACAAAATATTCTTACATAAATATTTTTTCCCAAAGTATCACTAATTATTGTATAAGACCCATATTTTTGATACTTAATCTTTTAAGTTGTAATGTTATGATTCTTTTATAATATTGGCTATTTTTTGGGGGGTATGATATGATTTAAGTTATTGTTTGAATGCAAAAAAAAAAACACAAAGTGTAATAGTATGATGTACCCCGGATCCGAACAACTGGGCACCAAAAGTAACCCCATTTTTTTCTTTAAAAAATATTTTTTTAGCATAATGCAATGCACTTTTTTTAATTAAAAAGTGATGAGGAAAAGCAAAAACACTTTTAATATGCGCAACATTATATTTTATTTAAAGTTCTTTGTCTTGTATTAATGCATTGCAATAATTTGGTTAGGTTAGGTTAGGTTAACTTTATAAATATGAATTAAATTTCCTCTACTAAATTTTTTTTTAACAATTCCAAGAATGAATATTTACGTAATTGAAAAATATATTATGTTGCGCTGATATTAATTTTAAAAAAAGTTTATTTTTAGTTTTTACCCCTCACTTTTTAATTTTAATTGACGAATATATAAAAAAGCGCATTGCATTATACTAGAAAAAGGGTTAATTAAAAAAGTGCGTCCTTTTTAGCGGTCTGTAGTCGTAGACCGGATGTACCCTTCGTCTACCCAGTAAGGTAAAACTAAGATAGAGTCATAGTGTAATCCTTCAAGTTAAACGTGCTGCTACCTTGCAGGGTAAAAAGACTGTAAATATATTTCCAACTATCAATTCATCTTTCATAAAAAGTTGAAGTTATTGAGAAAACATTTAATATATTCCCATACGTCTATAGGCTAACTAACATTTTAAGATACGAGCTTTTTGTTTACATGCTATATTCGTGCCACCCGCATCGGTGGCCATATGGTCTAACGCGTCACTATCAAAAAAGACTGAACTAACGATGGTGGAGAGACCACTGTTCGAATCTCGATCGGGTACACAGAGGCTAATTTTCCCTAAATGTTTTCCCACTCTATCTATCGACGAAAATGTGGGTATATTTAATGCAAATCCTACTTCCTTTATCCCTTCTCCATTAGTTTAAATATGCGGATATCCCTGATCGGTAGGTAAGACGGGTTACACCAACATATATCAAATATACTCACACTGGTGGACACGCGGTGTATGGTGTAGAAAATGCAATAGACTGAATAGATATGGATCTTACCCGAGTTCACTTGGGGTAGTTTTCCCATAACCTCTAAACGCTAATGATGGTACACTTACTTTTAAATATCCTACTCATCCCTACCTCATTGGTTAGATGTCTATAGCAATGGCGTTAAACTTAGTTTCATTTTTTGAAAAAATTGTGTTGAGCATAATACCCATGTTTCCTGAATCTGGATTCAGTATATTAAGAACAAGTAGGAAAGTAGTTATCTGATAGTTACAAAAGATTATAAAACTACTCTAAAATATCCATACGTAAAGTAATTTAATGACTATATTAAAATTGCCGATAAATTAGTATTAATATTATGGCTATATTTTATAATGGCGACACAAAAAGAAGTATGTTCTTAACCAGCCTTTTATTAATACAAGCAAACTGATCATGTTCTCTGCCTGGTCGCAGAGGTGTATGTTGACCCATGATGCTTTGCAACGACAACAGGGAAATATTATTAACAACACATTTTGTTTTTATGTTGATGACATATAATTTTAACGCCTTATTTAATTAATCTCTGGGTTTGGAGAAGATTGCGCACAGCATTATGGGACCACAAGATATGTTTGTATTTTTTTAGCACCACGTATTAATAATACCCGTCTGGGTTATAGCCTCGTTTTATAATTACTAAGCTAATGATTTTTAGGAATGAGGAAGGCTATAGTTAGAGGAAGTGTACTCGCATTTTCGTGGAGACCAAGTAGAAAACAATTTTGAAAAAACTACCACCAGAAAACCCGACCAGGATTTGAACCTCGATCTCTTCATCGTCGGCAGTCTAGTTTATTGCGAGAGTGACACCTTAGACTATGGAGACACCGCAGCAGGTGCTTTTCTTTATTAAATTATAAGGTAAATTTAAGGAGATAAAACATTCCGAGGACTCAGCCATGCTCAAGATTGATGATCCGTTGAACTTAATTAGTATGAGCAAACATCTTTAAGTTACTTTGGTTCGAAGCAAGGTGGGACCGAAAATTACGATTATAAGCAAATATATTTGAATTACCTTGCTCGAAATAAGGTAGTATCGAAACTTAGTATTCCCATGGCGTGAACTCAGGTAGACTGAGAAGAGTGAGAGTAATTCAGAATCATAAAATCGATGTAAAAAGAGGTATTAGAACCACATGGCACATGAGCACACACACGAAACGGAAGAAAAAAGGAAAGACAGTTCTGCGATGGACCATACCTAAAAGCAGTGGGAAGGAAGTAAGTCCTAAGAAGCTCCCGGCTCTACTCTGAGGGAGATGAAGCGAGTCTGGGGACGAGATTAAGTGCAAACAGGGCGGAGAAAGTTGGAAGAGAGAGTAGAAAGTGCTCCGAGAGAAGAAAGTTATTAAGGAAGTAATTCCCTATGGCAAAAGCCACGACACGCCGTCACCAAAGTTTGGAGGAAAAAAATGAAAGAAAAGGCTTTCGGCCTTCTTTGTTATACAATAAAGCGAATAAACAAACACCTTTTGCAGAAGAAATTATTTCAAGCGTCAAGTTTCTTTGTTTTAGGGAATCTTTCATTCGAAATGTCAGTAATCAACGTCAAAATAAGGAAACGTGATCAGTATTTCAAAGTATTCTTAAAAGCCTACACGAAAGTTGTTTCTTTGATTGGTATAGTTAATGTAAGCTTTCTAAAGAGAGCACAGCACGCGACTTTGGTTGGAAGAAAGATAGAGAAAGTTCAAACTTTTTTTTTTCGCGGCCCACAATGATCACATGTTAGTATATTATTAATGGTATTTTATAGGTATTAATGATATATATCAAACGTGACAGCTGCAAATTACATTACTTGATGTATGAATATAATAAAATTGTTTAAGTACCCTTAGTAACTAGCATCTACCGTTATTTCTACCCCAATCCTTAATATACAGCGAACTAGGAGAGAACACTAACACAAAACATCCGTCCGTAGTGACCAGAGCTATAAGACTAATATATATGTGATGCGGCCAAATTATGCACACTTCGTTTACACCGAGAGGTATCTTGCATGGTTCCACGATGATGTAAAGTCCGTTCACCGTAGGAATTGTTTTCTGGAAGGCCTTTTTCCCTACCAGAAATCTATTATATAGTAGGATATTGGTAGGAAAAAAGACCTTCCAGAGAGTAATTCCTAACGTGAATGGAGTATAGGTTACAAGTCAAGGTAATACTACTACCTTACAAGGTAAAAGGATTCTACCTTCCATTTACCCTGAAAGGTAACAAACTTACATTGCAAGGTTCCCTAAGACGTAGCTTCCAAGATAAGGCCATAACGAAATACGTGTTGGAAAGACCACTAGCTTTCCGGGTAAATGGAGTGGACACATGATGGACTGTGAAACACACTCTGGGCCAAAACCAAGCTCCAATAATATTTTAATCAGTCACCTTATCCCTTCAGTCATATGAGGAGCTGCATGAATACACCAACAAGATCTGTGTAATCCATCTTACTACCCTTCCTAGCTATGTTCATTGTGTTACACCAATGGGGCAGTAATGAGGAGGGTAAAATAGAGAGTTAAAGTATCCGCATTACATTTAATTGTAGGGAGAGCCCCAAGCTCCCCATCACCGCCAAACCAAACCAGACTAGGTTGCCACCTTAACCCACGTTTCCACCGACACGGGAGATAATATGCTCTTTTACATTATTTAGTTTAAGTATTTAACGTGCACTTTCTGATCATAATAATAAAATCATCACACGACAATTTCTATGCGCGAGAGCGAAAGTGCCTAACAATTTTGCCGGGAACATATACCTTCCAGGATTATTTACATGCTACAATCGACATGTAATGGTTTTGACGGATTAACTTCCCTTCAGAACAAAGTTTTTCTACGGATTTTTACCGTTCAAGAACACTCTTGTCAACCCCAGCTGGGTATAAACCCACGAATATCGCTAGAAACCACCGATCTCGACTGCTTTATTTGACCGCGAACATGTATGATGTTGTCTTTTTAGAATGAAAGTGACTGTGGGTTCAGAAACATTAACCGGGCACGCCGACTAAATGTCAAGCTGATATAGCCCAGTTCACTAATGACAAGGGAAGTCGGGGTTTGAATCCATTTAGGATGAATTTAAAAATATTTTCCTACATGGTTTCACATGCTCCACGCGAACGCTTTTTGAATTCTACCTATCTCAATCCCCCTTAATTTGTTCTATTAAATCTGAAGAGCACAGCAAGAAAAAAAAGTTGAAATATGTTTAGTCAAAAATCGTAAAATGGAGCGAGGGGAAGAATAAAACCTCACGTAATCCTAGGTTTTATTATTATCTCACTAATAAATAAAACAAAGGGTATTAGAGCTAATTTTTCTTACCCTTGTCAACCACTTCTTATCTCAATACTATAGAATCAATGCCTTTCATATAACGTGTAACTTAATGCAATGATGCAGCCTAGGGCAGTGCGACCCTACTAAAGTATTATTTTATTTAAAGGAGCCTGTGCCGCCATGGATATAAAATAAACACCTTCCTCTAACTCACGTGAAGCCTTCCACGACTGCACCTTACGTTTACGGCGAGTTTTTGGCGCCCGATAAATGTTTATAAGGGCCGGTCTTTTGACTCCTGGATAAATATTAATCTAGAAGATAAATATGTCTATCTGGCGATCAGTTAAAAGTGCGTATTATGATTGCCATATAGAATGTATTTATCCATAACATTTTTATCGGGAGGTTTAAGTATCTGATAACTTTTATCTGTAATATAAAATGGTTGTTATCATAGTGACTCGTTGTTTTTAATGAAGTTTTGACCATCAGAATCTGTTTTTAGGTTAAAATCTTGGTTTGCGTGTTTAGTAAGCACAAGTACGGCCCCTAACTAGATAAAGTAAAAACATTTAATTCCCACTTTTATATAAACTGACAAGCTATTTATAGAGTTATATTTATAAAAGAACAAATTATCAAAAGGTGAGTACAATAAATGAAATTTTGTAAACGTTGTACCTAGCTACTGACCACATTTTGGCAGACACCAAAATCAGTACCTGCAAGACAGCTTAGCTTTTGCACCCAGGTGACGCCATCTGTTTACTCGAACTCGTTTAGCCGCCATTATTTAACAAATGTTGAGTGGTGAAGCCACTGGACAGGTTGTAGCGGTAACAGGGCTTATACGCATGCGCGAACTAATAAAAACGGTACCAACCTTGCATTTTCTGCATAAAAATATATTTATTCTTCTGAGACCCGATAGTCATAAGACCAGCCCTTAGTTGTACGTAACATTTGCTGCAGGATTACAGGAGTTTTATGTATCTTTTTTGTCACACATAAAATAAATAAATCGGTAGCCCCTTGATAGCTCGATAACCCTAATGGGGTCGTAACTCCAAGGTCACACATTACTGACTTATTTTTATTTTAGCACCACGTCTTAAAACCCATTCGGGCTAAACGCTTATGTACTAATTACACTACTGTGTTAGGGTTAAGTAAGGTTGAATTTATAGGAAGTGTACCTGAATTTGCACGGAGAGATAGTGAGAAACAATTTATGAAAATCACCCTGAGTACATAAAACCAGCACCGAACCACGAGCTCATCGTCATCGGCTGTATTGTCTATTGCGAGAGTAACGCCTTAGACCACGGAACCCTCCCCCCCACCCCCCGAAGCGAGTATCCCTGACTTAAGGTATGGTTAAAATATGTATTATTATTATTATTATCACCGCGTATTACTACCCGCTCGGTTTATACGCACTTACGCTATTGTGTAATGGATGGGTGATTGTGAGATGAAATGGAGGACCTACAGTTTAACGTGGAATCCGAACCACGGTGGAGGCCTAGCATTCCCCACATTCACAAGATGTCTTGTCAGAGGTGAAGGAAGGGTTTGGTAATCAGATAAATCTGTGCCGGGACCGAGGATTGAACCACGGACCCCCAGCACAGAAGTCCGACACCTTACCCCTAGACCACCAGGTCACTGTTTGTTTTATTTTAATTGCTAGTGTAATGGTTTGTACAGTTTACCAAACACTAAATGAGTGTCCTTGGATTCAGCCTCAATTAAGCCAAGGTTTACAATCCATTAACAAAACTAAAAGCCAGTTCTGTAATTATTTAAATGACTTTCCAAATCCGCTATATTATTCTTATTTAAAAAATAATGGTTATAAGAAATAATAAAAGTGGACCTTGAACAGTATCTTTATTACCCTTCACAGCTCAAGAAAAAAACTGTCACGCAAGCACATTTTACTACAAAAGTATCCGTTAAGTTATAAGTGCAGTTATATTTCAAGTTAGTTTAAAAGTTGAGAACAGTAATAAAACTTTGTTGCAAATAACAACCTCTTATTTGACCGGAAGAGTGGTTAACACTCCTGAATGGTACCGAGGGCATGAAGGATCTATTCCAAACGGCTGTATTAGATAAATGCATATTTTAAATACAATATGCTTGTACACATTATTTTAAAGTGAGTTATGATAGTTATTTCACGTTCACCTTTCTAGTCCGTTTAGGTTAACAAGAGCCAATAATGGAACTACAACAAACATGTAAAACGACATTAATATCGGCTGCATAGTTGAGGAGGGTTTCACGTATAGCTTAATGAACTAGGAGGGAACGAAATTCAATCCTGAAATGGATTGGAGATTGATAATGTAAAGCACAAATTGTTATTACGTCGCATTTAAAGGTTCATGTGCAAATTAAAAAGAATTGATATCATTCGGATCACTTAATAGTAAAATCTTTTAACAGCTGCGTTAAGAGCACGATGAAATAATCTTAACCTGTCAACTACTCAACTAGCTATTTGAAAATTAGATAATTAAACTGTCTAGTTTGGTTTTCTGTACACAGGGAGGTTAAGATTTGATTCCAAACCATGTGAACTGAGGATTTTTTCACTACTTCGTTCGTGCAAATACAGGTACATTTTCTCTAAGCTGTACATTATTTTTACCTATCCAATACAGCGTAGTTAAAGTACATACAGTACGGATGGATATTGAGAGGCGGTTAAAAAAACCAACAAAATAAATTCAGTTATTTTAGACGTGGCGAGAAACGTTGCCCCCTTAGTATCTCGACGCAGCCCACCACACAGTAAAGTACAGCGTGTGGCGAGAGAAAGTGCCCCCTTGGTACTTCGACGCAGCCCGCCACACATTAGAGTATAGCGCGTGGCGAGATAAAGTGCCCCCTTGGTACCTCGACGCAGCCCGCCACACAGTATAGTATAGCACATGGCGAGACAAAGTGCGCCCTTGGTACCTCGACGCAGCCCGCAACACAGTAGAGTATAGCGAGTGGCGAGAGAAAGTGTCCCTTTAGTACCTCGACGCAGACCACCACAAAGTATAGTGCGTGGCGAGAGAAAGTTCCCCTTGGTACCTCGACGCAGCCCGCCACACAATATAGTGCGTGGCGAGAGAAAGTGCCCCTAGGTACCTCGACTCAGCCCGCCACACAGTAGAGTACAGCGCGTGGCGAGAGAAAGTCCCCCTTGGTACCTCGACGAAACCCGCCACACAGTAGAGTACAGCGCGTGGTGAAAGAAAGTGCCCCATGGTACCTCGGCGCAGCCCGCCACACAGAGTACAGCGCGTGGTGAGAGAAAGTGCCCCTTGGTACCTCAACGCAGCCCGCCACACAGTAGAGTACAGCGCGTGGCGAGAGAAAGTGCCCCTTGGTACTTCGACGCAGCCCGCACCACAGTAGAGTACAACGCGTGGTGAGAGAAAGTGCCCCTTGGTACCTCGACGCAGTCTGCCACAAAGAGTATAGCGCGTGGAGAGGTAAAGTGCCCCTTGGTACCTCCACGGAGCCCGCCACACAGTAGAGTACAGCGCGTGGCGAGAGAAAGTGCCCCTTGGTACCTCGACGCAGCCCGCACCACAATAAAGTACAGCGCGTGGTGAGAGAAAGTGCCCCTTGGTACCTCGACGCAGCCCGCCACACAGAGTACAGCGCGTGGTGAGAGAAAGTGCCTCTTGGTACCTCGACGCAGCCCGCCACACATTAGAGTATAGCGTGTGGCGAGAGAAAGTGCCCCCTTGTTACCTCGACGCAGCCCGCCACACAGTATAGTATAGCACGTGGCGAGAGAAAGTGCCCCCTTGGTACATCGACGCAGCCCGCCACACAGTAGAGTACAACGCGTGGTGAGAGAAAGTGCCCCATGGTACCTCGACGCACCCCGCCACACAGAGTACAGCGCTTGGTGAGAGAAAGTGCCCCTTGGTACCTCGACGCAGCCCGCCACACAGTAGAGTACAGCGCGTGGCGAGAGAAAGTGCCCCTTGGTACTTCGACGCAGCCCGCACCACAGTAGAGTACAACGCGTGGTGAGAGAAAGTGCCCCTTGGTACCTCGACGCAGTCTGCCACACAGAGTATAGCGCGTGGCGAGGCAAAGTGCCCCTTGGTATCTCAACGCAGCCCGCCACACAGTAGAGTACAGCGCGTGGCGAGAGAAAGTGCCCCTTGGTACTTCGACGCAGCCCGCACCACAGTAGAGTACAACGCGTGGTGAGAGAAAGTGCCCCTTGGTACCTCGACGCAGTCTGCCACACAGAGTATAGCGCGTGGCGAGGCAAAGTGCCCCTTGGTATCTCAACGCAGCCCGCCACACAGTAGAGTACAGCGCGTGGCGAGAGAAAGTGCCCCTTGGTACTTCGACGCAGCCCGCACCACAGTAGAGTACAACGCGTGGTGAGAGAAAGTGCCCCTTGGTACCTCGACGCAGTCTGCCACAAAGAGTATAGCGCGTGGAGAGGTAAAGTGCCCCTTGGTACCTCCACGGAGCCCGCCACACAGTAGAGTACAGCGCGTGGCGAGAGAAAGTGCCCCTTGGTACCTCGACGCAGCCCGCACCACAATAAAGTACAGCGCGTGGTGAGAGAAAGTGCCCCTTGGTACCTCGACGCAGCCCGCCACACAGAGTACAGCGCGTGGTGAGAGAAAGTGCCTCTTGGTACCTCGACGCAGCCCGCCACACATTAGAGTATAGCGTGTGGCGAGAGAAAGTGCCCCCTTGTTACCTCGACGCAGCCCGCCACACAGTATAGTATAGCACGTGGCGAGAGAAAGTGCCCCCTTGGTACATCGACGCAGCCCGCCACACAGTAGAGTACAACGCGTGGTGAGAGAAAGTGCCCCATGGTACCTCGACGCACCCCGCCACACAGAGTACAGCGCTTGGTGAGAGAAAGTGCCCCTTGGTACCTCGACGCAGCCCACTACACAGTAGAGTAAAGCGCGGGGCGAGAGAAAGTGTCCCCTTAGTACCTCGACGCAGCCCACCACACAGTAAAGTACAGCGTGTGGCGAGAGAAAGTGCCACCTTGGTACCTCAACGCAGCCCGCCACACAGTAGAGTACAGCGCGTGGCGAGAGAAAGTGCCCCTTGGTACTTCGACGCAGCCCGCACCACAGTAGAGTACAACGCGTGGTGAGAGAAAGTGCCCCTTGGTACCTCGACGCAG
>CABEEJ010003034.1:3040-67204 GCA_901482245.1 Timema douglasi | reverse complement strand
CCCCCCCTCCCTGATTGCGACACACAATTATTATTTATTTTTGTGGCTAACCCCTCGTTTCCAAGTCGCTTGCTTGTGCACGAGAAGGTCCGTTGCCAGTGACACGGCACCAATCACACCAGCAGGTACAACATATTTGCGTGACGGACAATTTGTCGTGATCGACACTCCCGCAGAGAACACTGGCGCCACTTCGAGAAATAGAGCTGACGTCAATTTGTACTCGTCCGCTCCGATTACAGTACAACCTTTTATTGGGTACGAGTAAGAGTATGAATTTTAAGTAACTACGTCTAAAATTCACTCGGAAAGAGAATGGAAAATTACAATCAAGCTTAATCAACTTAAGTGATCAAACTTTTTATTTTCTGTGTCAGACTGGGGTGTATTAACCACCATTCTAGATAAAGATGGGCACTATCTAATATCGATTTATTCTATGGTGCTAGACTATAGACTTATTCGATAGTTTAAAAATAATTTGAATGAAAAGTGTTCAAATTAATTTGCATTGTTGCTAATCGATGTCGACCTTACTGCTGTGAATGTTTTACTCGTCATATTTACACAATATATTCGTTTCCTTAAGGTCTAATATTGTGGAGCAGTTCCATCCTTGAAGAGCGATAGTCATCCTTAATATGTAGAATGTATTCATTGCTATACTTATGGAAAATATACGTTGCTCTTAAGGTTATTATAATATATCTGGCCCAAAATAAACAAATTGTGTGAATATTTGTCCAAAGTGAATGATAAAATCACTTTAATGATTTCATTTTCCTAATTTTGTGTGGGTAGTTTTTATATTCAAATAGTGATGGTTTTCGAACATGTCTACCATAGCGACGTTGTTAAGGATACATTTTATAAACAATTAAAAAACAAACACACGAAATCATGAATAACACACATTTTAGAATCTGCACGCTTCGGTGGCCGCATGATCTAAGGCACTACTATCACAATAGACTAGACGACCCAAGACGGGGAGATCAGGGTTCGATCTCAGTCGGGTGCACTGAGGTTTTTTCCTTAAATGGTTTTCCACTCTTCCTTCGCACAAATCCGAATGCACTTCTTCTAAATCAAACCTTCCTCATCCCTAGCACATTAGTTTAATTATTACATAGGCATACAAACCAAACGGGTAGTAAGACGTGGTAATAAAAACATACCTTTTTTGTATTATAGCAGCTATGGCTCATAATGCATAATAAATAATTTGTAATATTCTATTCATACAATAGGAGATATTAACTTATCTTGCATATGTTATGTTCTTTTTGCATTGCACGGCACACGTAAGAGGCAATGATATTGATAATATGCCTTATTGTTTCGAATAGTTAGATTAGTTATCATTAGAGATTATGACGCACGTAAGGTTGACTATCGATAATCAGCTGAGAACGAATAGATAGTTCATTTCATTTGAATACAAAATTAAAAATGCTCTGGGTGTCTGTAGAATGAAAATTATCAAATAAATATACAATAGTTTTTAATCATTCGATAGTTTAAAACATCCGAGAGTGATCATCACTAATTTTAGCTGTCGAAACTAACCATGTTTTAGGGTAGTGATTCTTAATTTAAATGCAGTGCACCCTCTTTTTTTGGTGAAACGTTGCATTGCGAAACCCTTTCGTGTTCTAGGCCTTCTTCTGAAGGAGAAAAAAAGGGCCTTCAATGGGAGTAATGTTTCCATTATTGTTAATAATTTAGTCAAACACAATAGCTCAGTCTGCAGCGTCTATATATCTACTGAGCTAAGGGTCCGGGTTCAATTCAAGGCATGGTCAAAAAGTTAGCATGGGTGGGTTTTCCCTTACACAGTTATGAATTATCGGCTGAAGGCTGGATGTAGTTTCTGTTTTAGTTTTAAATTAGTTTATAAATTAATCGACTCAGAAATTGCATCTTAAGGATTTAAAGTAAATGGAACAACAAAAATATGTTTTTTTAAAGAAACACTGTAAAAGTTAATTGTATTGAATTTAAAAACCAAACAAAGAATATCATTGTTTAAAATAATATTCATATATATTTTGTTAAAATCAACGTAAGCAATAATATAGGGATCAGGTCCTCCTTGGCTTGCTCGAAGCTTGGCTTGAGGCCATCGCTGTTAATATAAAGTCACAAACCAGAGAATTTCGCTGATAACCAAAACATGGGGAATTATTTTTTTAAAACGGTATTTTATTAAATACACACACCTATCTTGTAAAATACGTTTGAAAGTGTTAATTTCCAAATGATTAGCTTAAGCTTTTAATAGTTGTAGTAGTGTAACACTATTATACGTGGCAGCACTTTCATTTAAAGATTCATTTCCAACATATTTAATTCCATCCTACGACATATCACGAACCAGCTAGGGTCCAGGAACATCACTTTGAGTACCATTGTTCCAGTGGAATATAATATGTTAGCGTGATCCACGAGCTCCACTTTGAGTACCATTGTTCCAGTGGAATATAATATGTTAGCGTGGTCCATGAACATCACTCTGAATACCATTGTTCCAGTAAAATATAATATGTTAGTGTGGAAAGCAATGGTTTAAATAACGTATTGAAGTCAACCTTTTTGAGGAGTTTATTTGTGTTTTTCTCAAGGGGAGGATTATTTCGCTCTATTAATACCCATGTTTCGGATTCTAAAATGAAACCAAACTTAGGGCCAGTTTCATAGTCAAATTTAGTACGCCTCAAGTGCGGTGCTACACTAAATACAAGACGACACCTACCTAGACCAAAATGGAATGGGCCAGTTTCACATATGAAAATGGCCCATTCCATTCAAGTTCAGGTAGGTGATGTCTTGTATTTAGTGTAGCGCCGCACTTGAGGCGTACTAAATTTGACTATGAAACTGGCCCTAAGACTAACAAAAGAGACCGAAAATGTGCGAAGTTAAAAGAACTAGTTCAACCAGTGACCCAACCTTGGTCATATCTTGATGGTAGCTTTACAATATTTAACTGAAGTTGTTCTCAACCATAAGAGTGGTCACGGGAGTTACGTCGTGAGACTCGTAACTGAGACGCCGAGGGTAGAATCTCGGCAAAGAGCATTCTGGGTGGTTTTCTCACCCCAGGCCAATGAGGGAACACTCCTTCTTAGTTACTTTCACAATTCCTACCAATTAATATTAAGCAGCTAATATCCCCGGAGTTAAACGTACTAATAAAAAGAGAATAACACATTTTATTTAAAAAATAAAATTAGTACGGTATTGTCATTCTATTTACATTGTTTATGTTAAATCATGTGTGAAATAACGACTTTAACGTTGTTTAAGCTTCAGCGAAACTAACCCAAATAAGTTATAATATATATTTATCAGCCGGAAAGTGTGGAATGAATGATGCGGGGAGCGAGGGAGGCACCCACATTAGTACGAGTGGCTTACAGCATAGCAATGTATAGGTAAGGCGTTACAGTATGAATATTTACTGTTTGAAGGAAAAAAGAATAATTTTGTTTACATTATTATAGACTTATAAGGCTTTTTTATAAACAGTATTTCACAAATGAGTTGGGGCCTATCATAAAATTTCATAAGAGTATAAAGTTAGTATTTACATTGATTAAAGGAAATATTTCTTATTCAAGAAAATTGTTTTTTCAAAATAAAATCCGTTTTCCTTCCCCCTTCTCCCGCCAACCGTTTGGGCCATAGCCAAAGGATGCATTAATTGATTAAGGAAGAGAAATGGTAGGATCTTAGAGTAAATGTACCCCCCTTTGTGTGGTGGGAGAGTGGGAAACCATTTAGAGAAAAACAACTTCAATACATCCGACTAGAGTTCCAACCCTGATCTACAAGTCACCGACAATCCAGTCCAACTAATGTGTGACGTGTTAGACCACGCGACTACCAATGCCGGGTGTTTCCTAATCAAACATACTATTTAGATATTACTAAAGATCATGATGTTTAATAGATTTTATTTTTGTTAAGTTTTGTTAGGTTAATTGTATGTTATTATATTTTAAGGGTTTTCATCTTTTGTGTATTTAAGGTATTTAACGTGCACTGAATAGACTGATTATATAAGCACAAGATTTTTAAACTAACTTAAACCTAGAACTGACACAACATCCGCATCTCACCAATGATACATATTTCGGCCATATAAAGACTCGAATGCGGGACATTTAGTTCAGTAGATAGAGACCCTACTGATTGAACTAAATATGCCAACAATTTTATGCGAAGTGAGGGAGGCTATGCTAAAATAATCAAGGGGAAATTATTACGAGTTGGTTAGTGCCAAATTTGGTCAACGAGGGTTTAAATCTAGTTTTTGGTAAAACCTCCTCCTCGAATGCAGCGCTATGGTGACAATACAAGAAGACAATGACGTGATATCAAGGACCCCCCACGAACAGAAAGGTTGGAATAAGTTGAGTTTGGTGGGAATTCTTCCTGTCACGTACTCAAGGGTGTGTAGAGGATAGAGAAGGGTGTGTAGAGGATAGAGAATGGTATGTAGAGGAGAAAGAAGGGTGTGTAGAGGAGAGAGAAGGGTGTGTAGAGGAGAGAGAAGGGTGTGTAGAGGAGAGAGAAGGGTGTGTAGAGGAGAGAGAAAGGTGTGTAGAGGAAAGAGAAGGATGTGTAGAAGAGAGAGAAGGTTGTGTAGAGGAGAGAGAAAGGTGTATAGAGGAGAGAAAAGGGTGTGTAGAGGAGAGAGAAGAGTGTGTAGAGGAGAGAGAAGGGTGTGTTGAGGAGAGAGAAGGGTGTGTAGAGAAGAGAGAAGGGTGTGTAGAGGAAAGAGAAGGGTGTGTAGATGAGAGAGAAAGATAAGGGTGCGTAAAGGAGAGAGAAAGGTTTATAGAGGAGAGAGAAAGGTGTGTAGAGGAAAGAGAAGGGTGTGTAGAGGAGAAAGAAGGGTGTGTAGAAGAGAGAGAAGGTTGTTGTAGAGGAGAGAGAAAGGTGTATAGAGGAGAGAAAAGGGTGTGTAGAGGAGAGAGAAGAGTGTGTAGAGGAGAGAGAAGGGTGTGTAGAGGAGAGCGAAAGGTGTGTAGAGGAGAGAGAAGGGTGTGTAGAGGAGAGAGAAGGGTGGGTAGAGGAAAGAGAAGGGCGAGAAAGGACTATTTTGCTCCTCTCCTGTTTTTATCGCTCTAACGCAAGGACGTAGATTTCGTTTCACCAGATTTCTGACGAAAGGACACGTGTTGACCGCTGCGGCCTGAACAATGCACACGTGGTCCGGGGTGTCAGTAAAAGAATACCTGCACGTGTATTTTGCTACCCAATAGGAGTATTACACTAATGCAGTAGGGACGAGAAAAGCAGAGTTTCAAGGAAGTGTAGCCGCAGTTAGTAGCGATATTATAAAGTGTAACGACCAGTTTGCTATTTTAATCGCGATTCGGGCCGCACAAGAGGTAGCACGATTAAAGACGTAGCGTTCTCGTTAGCGCTCGGTCTAAGGCATTACTCTCGCAATAGACCAGAATGCCGATAACAGGGGGCTCGAGGTTCAATCCCGGTCGGGTGTATCGAGGGGTGGTTTTTCCTAAATATTTTCCCAACACAACTTCACGCAAATGCGGGAACATTTCCTCAAAATTAGACCTCCTTCCCTCACAAGAATGATTTATCCTGAGATTAGAATTTTCTGAGTTAGTAAGAAAACAACATTCCCCGGGGTGAAATAAACTTACTTGCACGATACAAGATACGAACCCCAACACACATGTCTAGGTTTTATGATGGTACAGTTCCGTATAGTTTGAGGTAGGGACGCGGCCTGCTATTAACGGTGCGGGGGTTTGCAGGGAAACAACGAGTACAAGTAATAAAACAATAGGGTTTATTTTAAAATTATAATACTATGTACGGTCTAACATTCATTCTACTTTCACGTATTCATACGTTATACCATGCGATAGGCAGCTGTCACTTTAAATATATGTTATCAATATCTATAAAATAACAATAATAATATTGTAAAATGTTAAAAATGTTGATGGTAAAAAAGTATAACGGCCTATTCTTAAAAACCTTTCGTATTGAAATCCTACTATACACTCCATTTACGGTGAAAGCTTACAGTCTTACCTTGATAGGCTTCACTATGGCCCTACTTTATAACAAGGTGCACCATAGTGGAAATAAGCAAGGTAAGCTTGCTCCCGTTCATGCTAAGCGAAGTGAACATAATATTATGTTGAGATGCAGCATTGTGTTTGTATCATGTAAATTATATGTATAATGTAAATTTAATATACATAAAATGTTTTTATATTTAGAAAATATTTACGTATTATCATTTTTACTGGCTATTCTGTGTAATTCGAGTTTTCCTTATTTCGAGACTCTCTGCAGCTTAAACGTAAAATCCTGATATAACCCTATATTTAGAAAGTGCACATTAAATAGTCCATACATTAACAAAAATGGGATTTTTGTGTGCCCACATTACGTTAAGCCTTCAGCAATAAAAGGAATATTGACAGACAAGTTAAAGCCCTTCATGCTGATCCAGCGAATAAACTGAGTTGTCCATCGCTTTCCCATCCGACTCTTCCGTCCAGACTGGAGCAAAGCCAATCAATGAATCAACGGCCAGTGAAGGAGAAATAGATAGAAAGGGGATGTTGTTTGTAGGGCAATAACTCAGAGCTTTGGGCCGAAGCCGCTCTACTCCCGACACTTGGAGGAATGGATCGTGTTGGTTCCCCAATCCACGCGAGTCTTTGAGGTATTGCTCGGACCATTAATCCAGCGTAGACAATATACACAGGAAGGTGGGGCGAGGGGGGGGGGGAGACCGATGCAAATAACACACACACACTTTCTTGAATGTCCAGTTGGTTTTTAAGTTCCACGTCTTACTGTATCCGCATTTGGAGCGAGAATGGAAAACTAGTTTTGAAAAAAACACCCTCATTACACTCGACCAAGATTCGAACCTCGATCTCCCTGTCATCGACAGTCTAGCCTACTGCAAGAGTAGCGCGTTAGACCACGCGAACACCGAAGTGGGTGAGTGTCTAATTAAAGGCACCGGTGATCACGCGAACAAAGGTGTCGGTCTTGTTTACTAGTCTGGTTTACTGGCGAGGGGAAGGGCGGGAATCAAATCTCGGCTAGTAGGTAGTCCAGAGTAATACGTGTGGCAGAACCGTATTGTCAAGGTCAAACATTCACCGCAACTATTGAAGAAGCCAGTTTTTTCAATGATAGTTGAAGGGCACGCAGTAATAAGGATAGAAATATATAGATTTTGTATTTTAATTACGCATATAGATACTCGTATATAGAAAGTAATGTAATCGTAAAAACTTGTCCACATAAGTACTACGAAGGGTCTTGATGATTCAAGTACCTCCTAACTACAAAAAAGTGTATTTGACAATAGTTCTGCTTGTGTCTAAGTCTGTCTGTAAGTCTGTATCTGAACCTGGTGCCACAACCGAAGCGGTTAGGTGGATTTTCATTAAACTTGATACTTAAATGGCATAGTGTCACACCGCCATACCACCAGGGGGGGGGGTTGAGAGGGGGGGGTGAATTATTTTATTTTGAATCCAGACCTACATTTAAGGGTAATTTATTTATGAATGATGCTGAATTTTTTTTTTTAATTCGAAAATGACTCATACAATTTTGTTCAAAATGAGTATGTGAGTAATGTATCAGGCCTACATTGTAAATAAGAAAGTTAGTTTTTTTTTAAATATTTTAAGGGTAGTTTGCTTAAGAGTGCTATTTGAAAATTTATATAATTTTTAAAATAGTTACAGCAATTTTGTTAAAAACTGATTTTGGAAAAGCGTTTCAAATATAATGATCAAAATTATATTATTTTCATAAGAAAAATTATTAAGTGGTAGTCTAATGAATAAGAGCCGATTTTTGAAAAAAAAAAGTTCACAAATTATAATGAACAATTTGAGAAAATATGTATGATTTTGTGGTATAATTTATTTAGTTGGTAAGTGTTGAGTCTAAGCCAATCCGTAGAATAAGTTTAGATGGCGAGACCATATGAAGTGATCATTGACGTGATCTTTCACCCCTCAGCCACGAAATATATCAGTTCGCCAACTCATGAGGCTGACAAAACTTGCGCGAATTAATCCAAGCGGGAGGAAAACGTTTCACTAAGAAACAAAATAAATGCATCACTTGAACGAAGAAGAAACAGACGAAATAAAAAAAAATACTCCCAGGGAAACGAGCAGGCATCTAAAGGAATGGTATAGTTTATTTGCTGTCAGGGGTGGTTTTGGCCCATCAAACCGGGCACGTAGAGAGGGGGGAATCTGGCGCGAGGAGTTGAAGATTTATGAAGCGCCGTGGCGTTCAACTGTCGGCACCGCCGCGGTGCAACATGTTAATCCATCAACCGCGCCGCTTCTATCAGACGAGGTACTTTGCAGTAGGTCGTCCGATACCCCGGGTAACCTATCCTATAGAGAACATGTCATTCGTCACAAGAAATATGGAAGAAATGGTAAATTTTGAACTTTGTTTTGTGTGGAAATGTCCCTAAGACACGTTTGGTTCCATCCAATAAACAGAATTGTATAGGCTCAAAAAATATTTAACATTTGAATGTAGATTAACGAATTAAATCTATTTTAGAGGTTTAATTTTTTTTTAATAAATACTTGTTCAGAAATAGTCTAAAAAGAAAATAGACCTCTTTTATGTTTGGCAAATAAAAACCCCATATAGTGCCTGATGACTCTTGTCTTTGTGAAAATTAAAACATATGTTTAATATTAGCTTGCAGTTTGGCCCATTCTTCCCGCGGGTAAGACACACAAATTATATCAAAGTGATTTTCTTCCCACCCGGTTCTTAGTTGTTTAAAAAATATAATCAAAATTTTAAAATCCCAGCTTCGAGGTGCACACGTTCTTGCACAGATGCTACTAGTTTTTAAAATTTCAGGCCGAGGGGTGCGGTATATATCACGCAAAGCTCATGACGGACAAATAAACTCTTAATTTTTATATCACCACGTCTTACTACCCGTTCTGGTTATACGCCTCTGTACTAATTATACTAATTTGTAAGGAAGAATAAGGTTGAATTTATAGTAAGTGTACCCGCATTTGCGTGGAGGGAGAGTGGAAGCCCGTTTAGAAAAAAAACCTCTCAGTATACCCGAGTGGCAGAGAACCTCGATTTCCCCGTCATCGGCAGCCCAGTCTACTGCGAAAGTGACGCCTTAAATCATGAGGCCACCAAAGCTGGTTTCGTTTTATTAATGTAGACGAATTAACCCCAGTATAATATTACGCATTATCAATAAATATTCAATAACGTTGGAAAAAAGATTTAATGGAACCTATGTTTGATAGGCTATGATCGACCCCCGTACCATGCAGACTGTAATGAGCACCGAGGTGAAGTTTATTCATGCCACGACACCGGATACCTTATTTGAGATATTACTTGCACTTATTGTAGGACAACACCGCGAGGTGTGCGCGATATTCAGGTAAATACATCTAGGATGTAACGTCTCGGTCTTTCTCGGTAGCCGGGTGGTTAGTCTAACAATACCCGTCTGGACACCCAGGTGGAAGCTAAAATAATATAAGGCGTATTATTGTGCTTGTGCTTCAAATATCTTCAATATAACTGACAAAGGGGTTGGGTGTCCTAAGCCAGTGTAGTCCAGTGTATCCTAGAGGAAAATTAAAGGGAAGCCCTAGATGGCAGATATAAAATATATAATTATTCATATGAAATATTAATTTTAAAGGGTCTTGATTGAATTTTGCTGCGCATTTATTTCATCAGTAAAAATATGTATTAAGGATCGTGTTTATTATTATTATTATTAGCACCGCGTCTTACTACCCGTTCGGGTTATACGCACTTACGCTAATGTGTAATGGTAGGGTGATTGTGAGATGAAATGAAGGACCTACAGTTTAACGTGGAATCCGAACCACGGTGGAGACCTGGCATTCTCCACATTCACAAGATGTCTTGTCAGAGGTGAAGGAAGGGTTTGGTAATCATATAAATCTGTGCCGGGACCGAGGATTGAACCCCGGCCGCCAGCATAGAAGTCTGACACCTTACCCCTAACCATTCCCCCCCCCCTTCCTCATTAGTAGTATTTATAATATTCAACTATAAATACTATACCCCCTCCCCCCCAATTAGCTTTTTCCATCCAATTATAAATAGACAACACAAACAAAAGAGTAAACGCGCTTCGAAAAAGAGATAGGGTGTGATGTGGTGAACTGGATGAAACAAAATAGCTCTAGATAGGGAGAGGGTGGATAGAACTAACTCGATAGTGATAGGGTGTAGTGAGGGGGACTGAATAGAACTAGCTCAAGATAGGAATAGGTGGTGTAACTTTGTAAGTGCGACAGTGAACTTTCGAGCTCCTAGTGCCATAGAGTAGGTAAGAGAATTTAATACTAGCAGTCACATTATTACATGAGGAAATGTAAAATAATCAGATATATTCACAAAAACAAGATTAGAAACATGACCGGTTTATGTTATTTAACAAACGCTGCTTGTGACGAGCAAAATTCTCACAGTAAAAAAACTCCACATTAAATTTACAAACAGATTGTTGGCAAACTCACAATAGTGGACACGTGGGCTAAATGTTAGGCTCATCTGGCCTAGTTTTCCGTTTACAGGGAGGTCAGGTCTCAAACCTCTGCCTCTAGATTATAATTTATTCTATTCTACACTGTAAGATAAATTAAAATGGTGTGTAGGACTTACGGTTGTTATAACGAGACGGAAAAAATATTGTCAGATTGATATTTTTGAATAATATTTAAAATAATGGGATGATTATCTTGGCTTGGTAACATGTAATTCATTTTTAAAAGCTTGCACGTCAGTCACCATGGAGACAACCATTGGAAACAATAGGCTAGTGTTCGCAATTATCTTGGTTACGTCTTGTAATCGAGTGTTTTCGGCCAAGTGGTTCTGACCAAGGTGCAGCATGAAACAGCTTTTACGTAAACAAAAATGTCGGTTGAGTAGAAAATATATAGCAGCTGGTAGGTTAATTTATGTAAACCTACATGTACTACAAAGCGACGGATTTTTTTCCCTCAATGGTTTCCCACTCTGGCTCTACCCAATTGTGGGAAAATTTCTTCTAAATACTAATTCCTTAACCTTAAATCAATGCTATGAGTATGCGGACTAGTTTGAACGGGTAACAAGACGTTGTGTATACACACTGGCCTCACTACCAGATATCGCGAGCTTATTCTCTAGATCAGGCGACGCGCTAACCACGCACGTACATTGAAACACAACCTTATTGTGTTTGAACTAAACGTGTAATTATCCACCCGATATGGTTTGGCTCGAACTAACAGTGGGGTATTTATAGGTATGCTGTCCAGACGGTTAGCCGTCGGCGTGTTTACAGTAGCTCCCTGTTTACTCGTCATTCATTGAATCTTTCGCCCCAGGGGATGGAACCCGGGACCCAAAATCACAATGACGCCAGGACCATAATTGGAGTCAGATGAGATCACGTGGATCAAAGGACCCAATCCTATAATTAATGAGGGCCCACTATAGCCAAGAAAGACTGTCTCGCAACGGGAGGGCCCCTTTCTCCACGGATCACTCGCAACGGGAATAAGGGTAGTTCTCAGTGTTGACTCGCCGACAATGTAGCAGTAGTAGTGAGATTCTATGGGAGGTAGGAGAACGTTCTAGATGTTTGATGAGCTTTCAATGCGTCACCGAAACAGTCCAGGGTTAGAGGTGTACAATTACAAGTCCACAAACCAACGATTAGTTGACGCGTGAGCCAGATAGCATGCAAGCGAGGTGAGATGGGAGAGGACTAGAGAAAAACCCAGTGTTTTTCAAGTTATTATGGCAAAACCTTTTTTGACCAAAATAAATCAAATATTTCTCCAGTACAAACATAAAGTTTAGTTTTATTTATATGTTGATACTAACAGTTCCTGAATATCCGTCATGAGCATAGTGGTATTATCTGACACACTTTTTAAATGAAGAGAAAAAGTTGTCATCAAATTCCAGGAAACCATTGACAGATATTCAAGAAATTTTGAGGTCGACATTTGAATAAAATTAAATTCTATGTCTGTACTGACCAAAAAAAGTTTTGTCATAAAAAAAAACTGCAAAAACACTGGATTTTTTTCGCATCCCCTGTAACCCACCGTAAGGAGCTAAAATAGTCGAACGGAAATTACTATAGGTCAGAAACTAAGTGGATTCATAACATTTTTGGGTGGAGCTGTCCAGCAGTAGGAGAAAAGAAAATGCCAATACGGTTTGTGTTGTGATTCCCTGATTAAATTACTTCATTTGAATCACAAACATCCGTTCTATTCTAGCCAGTGACGTTTCATTTCCAGGGTACTTACGTCTCAATGGTCAACCAATGTTTTGTGTTTATTTATGTTTCAGTGAGGATAGTTGTATGTTTGTTTGTGTAAAGGACCATGTACATTAGTTTTGTATTAATTCCAGTCAACATCAATATCGTGTGCTATTAAATGTTTTATCAATATTTAACCTAAGTGCAACATCTTATTGACAACATTTCATATACATAAGAAGCTCCCTTGACGGCAAAATTTCCCCGTATAGCCAAAATAAAATCAGGCGTACCCACCCAGAAAATCAGCTATCTCCGAAAAGAAAGCGGGTCTTTAAGGTATGATTAATAGAATAGTAAATACATATATATGATTTCGCAAATAAATCCATATATTTAAGTAAACCAATATCGATTCACATATGATAGGTTGATGGCGTAGTGTTATGTGACAATTTTCACCTTTATTCTCCTGCTGTACCTGTACTCATTTACTTTACTTATCTCTCGAAAATCAGTAAATACATGCTTATGCCCTTGCTATATGTATTACGCAGGCAAAAAACACATACCTTTACAATTGGATTGACTTTTATTTTATTTTAATTTGAATCTTAGGCAAAGTATTTAAATTCAAACAATTACCGCACGTATTTTTTTTAATTCGTTACAGACAGCTCTAATACACATTTACACAAGTAGAATGTAATCAATCTCATTAGTTACAATATAAATGAAACCACACAAAGTGTTTGGACGAAAAGGGCGCATAATTAATCATCAACAAACGATAGAACTTCTCCTTCCCCTGAGGCCGCAATCTCATTAATGGCCAGAACTTTAGAGACGTTTCCCGGTGGTCAGCCGCAGTGTGAAGACGGGGGGGTGGGGGAGTGCTTGCTCCCCCGGGCGGTCTCCCTTCTCTTCAGCCCTTGACAGGTCAACAGAAGGAGCTGAGCTTGTGACAGAAGACAAGGCCCTAAGTCCTCAGACTCCCCTGAGAGAGCCCTTGACAAGGTAAGACGCAGCCGTCACCTGTCCCTGAGACCTAAACTTGAAACACAGGGAAAGAAAGAAAGGAGCCTTCAATGTAATGCGAGCATTATTCTACAGCTCTGTCATACGTAACCAGGGTCGGATCTATTTTACTTAGACAAAACTCTCTGTAAAACTTAAGAGAGTTTAATACAGAATGACATTTAATGTTTCATATGTTTATAGCAAGGCATATGAAGCTAGGACAGGTCTAGCCAACCGGTAGTGGACAATATAAATATAGCTAGAATAAAAACTGAGCCAGGCCACAGACTGGAAACAGTAATGGATATATCTATCTATATGTTTATAACAGTATGAATTGACCTTGATGCAGTTGTTTCAAGTAGAAGGGTTAAGTGGGAGAGATACACGTATTTTAATCAATGTATTTAATTTTTCGGTACGCCTTTTCTTCTATGCAAATACCTACTATTTAGAATTAACAGTTTAATGTTTTAAATTCACAAATATTCCGGTTTTATTAAGTTTTTTTTTTTAAATCGTATGACACATATGACCAGGAGGGACTTTAACGTCCAGGTTCGGTCGCCTTGTGTGTAGACTATTAGCCACTCTGGTGGCACAGAGCGTTGACCAGAGTACACGACGTACCTCCAATCAGAGGATGTGACGATGGTTATTATGGAGTTGTGGAGCAGGGCTGAGTCTTAACCTAACTTAAGTCTCATTAACGAAACCTTGGTGAACATTCGGATTATTTTCTTAAAGATAAAATTACCAAAGGTACCAGCCGGGAATCGAAACCGGGCCCCCTAGGAGTGGAGCCAGGTGCACTGACCACTACACCACGGGTTCAATTAATGTTGAGGTAGGTTAAATTGATAGGAAGCGTACCCATATTTGCGTGGAGAGAGTGGGAAACTATTTAGGCAAAATCATCCTCAGTACACCCTGCAGGGATCGAACCTCGATCTCCCCATCAAAGGCAAGGCAGCACAGTCTATTGCGGAAGTGACCCTTGGACCATGCGGCCACCGAAGAGGATCAGTGACTCTTACAAAATAAGTCTCCAAGTAGATTGTTACAACTTTTTCGCTGTCATCAAATATCTAAATTACCATTGAATAATAATATTATGTTTAGTAAGGCAAAGACAATATCAAGACAATGTATTTTTTACTGAGAAAATAACCCATTGGGCGATTCCATTAAAGTAAGGCAACACCACGGGCAATACCCGCGTCGGATAGGGTAAGTAAATACTATGAACCCCTTTCACTCGTCCAACCCCCTGGTTCAGTTATCGCGACTCCACAATCTCTTCAACCCCTCTCGCGTCGACCCTCTCTATCTCAAGACACGAACCCCCCTCCACCCCATTCACAGAACCATCGCGCACCTCCTTATGCATAGACCAACCCCCGGCAAGAAATCCTACAGTTAGGACAAGATTTAAACTCCTAATAAACAGTAGGTTATCTCCCTCCCTCCCGCCATACTATTCTTATTTCTCACGGGTAAGTTACAGCCGTATGGTCCCTATTAAGATATCCTCCGCTCCGTTCTGCGACAATGGACTTGTATGCAAAGTACACCCTCCATAGTCCTCTACAACGAGGGTCACAAGTTTTCTTCGCAGGACGTGATTTTCTTGGGGGTCGGGGTATTGATATGGCCAGCAAAAAGAGGACGCACGAACAGTCATAAAGCACTCATAAAAGCATAGTATTTTTTAAATATATATGAGAACATACAATATGAGGGGATGCTATCCTTAGATTGTTTGTGGTGGGGTTATATTAAGTTTTTTTTAAGAAAAAAAAGGGGGGGGGGAATTGTAAGGAAACGTTTTATGTTCTGGGGCGGTGGAGATACGACGCCGTTTACAATATTGCTGAAGGTTTTGAGGCAGGGATAGAAATCTGGCCTTTATACTAAAATGTGAGAAATATTTTTACGCACCCGTATATGGGCTTGGGTGCGAGGGGCTTATAGCGAGGAAAATATAAAGCCGGAACCGACAGGATGAGTCATGTGTGTGCCTTTACGAGACGGGATGATTTTCAACGTATATTGGAATATTTCTTAACATCAAAAGTACATTATTATTATTATTATTATTATTATTATTACTAGCACCGCGTCTTACTACCCGTTCGGGTTATGCGCACTTACGCTAATGTGTAATGGTAGGGTGATTGTGAGATGAAATGGAGGACCTACAGTTTAACGTGGGATCCGAACCACGGTGGAGGCCTGGCATTCCTCACATTCACAAGTTGTAATTAATACACGTCTTGTCAGAGGTGAAGGAAGGATTTGGCAATCAGATAATATATGCCGGGACTGAGGATTGAACCCCGGACCACCAAAACAAAGGTCCGACACCTTACCCCTGAAAGTTACATCAAACGTAGACATGTTAGTTCACAGTAGGTGTTCGAAGGTTGTTCCTCACATGTATTGCTCCAAACGGAGTATGGATTATGTGTGCACGCGGTGAAGCATGTCTACGTCAAATGTTGTAACAGTCTCATGAATTCGTGCCACAATGTCCTCAAGCGACTGCGGTGGTTCGTCAGGTGGGTACACCAGAGCTTTGAGGTGACCCCCCTCCCCTCCAAGTGTGAGGTACATTTCCCCCGCCACACCCGAGACAATGGTTGGGGTGGACGTCATTGAGTAGTTGCTGCACTTGTGCCCATAGGGTGCAGGGGCACCATCACACTGATACCACGTCGCACAAGCAACGGTGTGTCCTCCAGTAGCTCAGGTAAAACCGTGTCAAGGAACAGACGGTATCTGTGGGAATCCGAACTTATCTGGTATCAAATAGAGGCCCACAATCGTATCCCCAACAATGCCAGCCACAAGAACGCGATCAGCGTACAGCACCACTGCAGTTATCTCGACTGCCAGATGGTCCTATATCCCAGAATTCTACCTGTGTAGAGTTCACTGCTGCTTATACAATACTGGCTTCGTATTTCTGTCTACGTATAATCGCCGGTGGATATGAAATTTCAGGTACAGTGTTGCCACATCACTCCTCTTTTAACTTTAATACTTTAATGTCGTTTTAATCAAAAGGTATGAGAAGAACGGAATGTTTGCAAAGAGTATTTTCAACTTATATTTACACACCTAATCGTGTGACACTGTCAGTATCTGTTAACTTCTACTCATTCTGTATATAATAGTAACACGGTAGTAAACACAGTAGCTTACAGTTACAAAATTTACTAAAATGATCAGAGCCATTACAAGTATTGTATTTATACGCCAATTGCATTAAGTGGTTTTTCATTTCCGTCTGTCTGTCCTTCCGCCCATCTGTACCGCGGATTAGATATTAGACTATTTTACCGATCGGGCTAAAACTTGGTAACTAGGGTTTTCAGTGAATTTCCCCGAGAGATTTTCGGAATTGGATATCTAACCCTAAAATTAAGGGTAGTTTCTTGAAGGGTGAAAAGAGAAAAAATCGATTTTATCAATATTAGCTCTAACGATTTTAATTAAATTTCGTTTTCAAGCATTAATCAATATTACAAACAAAATGGCCACTCTCAATTTTTCGTCAAAATGACTTTAAGGGTTCCGATCTGATGCGTAGATTCTAATGTTTTTTTTAAATCATATCTCCGTAACTTTTTAAGATATGAAATTACTTATCATTGAAAATATGTAAGATTATTTATGATAAAAATCTTTTATTTGAAGCCTATATTTATAAAACCAATAACTTTCAAGCTAAATGCAAATATATATATTTTAAATTTTCGAACACTAAAGGTAAAGTATTGTGAACGCAAAAAAAAAACCCAAATAATCCTAGATGTTGATGGATGTCGACGTTTAGTGGTTTTTGCAATGTCGTCTGTCTGTGTGTCGGTTTAACCCTAAAATTAAGAGTAGTTTAATAGAGAGTGAAAATAGAGAAAATCGATTTGATCAAAATCAGCACTAATGATTTTGATTAAAAATCGTATTCTTGCGTTGATTAAGATTAAAAATAAAATGGTTATTTTCGTTTTCCATTGAAAATTACTTTTAAGGTACTTCAAAGAAGTGGAAATTTCCCTATCTCTACAATTATTTGAGATACTAAATAACTCATAATTGCAAAACTGTAGTACTATTAAAAATAAACACTTTTATACCAAACATTTCTTTATATAAACAATAGTTTCTGAGATATTGATAAATCTATTGATACAATTTTGTGAGCTTTAGATGTAAAAAGATATTACTTACACTAGTCACTATTTACCTTTTTTAATGATCTAAATTTATAAATGAGGAATTTAATAGCAATGCAATAACCATAAGATGTGCAATCCCTAATAAAATGTCGAAAACTTTAACCAGAAGTAGAAATTTTAATACTAAGTGGACCCTTGTGGACTCAATATCGATATTTTTTTATTGGTTAAAATATACAAATGAGGACTTTAATTCTTTTAAAATAAAATAATAAAATTTAAAACCGTTTAGTCAAAAAATATTTTATGTAAGTATAGCGCAATTTTTGATCAGGTTTGCTAGTGTTTATTATTTCGTTTCACATAATTATATTACGAGTTTTGAGTAAATATCTCCTTTTTTAAACAATGGAGTGAGAAAGTCCGTGCGGAGTTCCGTACTATTTATACTTATAATCTGTTCCACGGACTGAATCACCGCACCTTCAAAAGTGTGTACACAAACCTTTGAATGCGGACTTTTATCTGTCCGGTAAGTCCATTTTAGCGCTAGTGTACAACTTTCAGCACTTCAAACAATATATATTTAAGATTATGCAAACGAAACGAGATAAGTTGAGATTTTATTTATATGTTTTTACATCTTCTAAAAAGATCTTAATACAAAGAAAAGGTAGACAAAAGTTGAAAAGTTAACAAATAATGTTTCAGGTTAAATAACAATAAAAAAATGTTCGGTTGACAGTGTGGGTTTATTATTTATTGGAATATCTGCTATTTTTTCTGCCTTTTTAAGTTTATGAGTTTTTACTTTTTTATTTGGATTAAGCTCGTGTGAATTCATTTTTTTTAGATCAAATAGGTAAAAATGTTTTAAATTTAATAAAATTGTTTGGTAGTATGTTGACTATGCCGAAACTTGATAGTACAAATATGTCTAGAATAATGTTTCTTATAAGTCTAAGACAATATAAATAAATTACAATTCTAAAAATAGACTTAAAAAAGAAGTTGCGAGTGGGTAACGCCTCTTTTGCTTGGAAAACCATGGCTACAGCCAATGATGGTGTCTGATCACCAAACTTCCTGCTACCAAAGTAAAGACGAGGGAGGCATCAGAGAGCAAACAAACCTCGGTTAAACCACATCCTTCCTTCAGAGTCTGTGCGGACACACTTGGTGGGTCGCGTCACCTCTTACAAGTAGCAGAGGGGAACTTGAGGGCAAAGGTTGTTTGGCGTTACATAATGACGGACAAACCAAAGTTCTCAGATTTGTATTTAGTATCCTATGTAAGCTCAGTCCATCCTGAAAGGTAGGACTCTTACCTTGACATGCCTCTATATTATAGGCTGCACCATAGTGAAACCATTCAATGTAGGTTTGATACCTATGAGGGTAAATGAAGAGTACATGGGAAATACATAACGGTTTACTTCATTTATTAAACTCATTTTCATCTTCAAAATGAACACTCCTGTTAAAAAAGTTAGGTTCAGCAACTCAAACACACTAAGAACATAAACTTGTATACTCTTTAGTTATGGATAGAGATATGTTTGGGCAGTTGGGAGTCCCTCTGAAGCGAGGGTTTGGGTCAAACTATCCCATTAGTCCCCACTATGTGCAGTTGGGAGTCCCCGAGAAGCGAGGGTTTGGGTCAAACTATCCCATTAGTCCCCACTATGTGCAGTTGGGAGTCCCCGAGAAGTGAGGGTTTGGGTCAAACTATCCCATTAGTCCCCACTATGTGCAGTTGGGAGTCCCCGAGAAGCGAGGGTTTGGGTCAAACTATCCCATTAGTCCCCACTATGTGCAGTTGGGAGTCCCCGAGAAGTGAGGGTTTGGGTCAAACTATCCCATTAGTCCCCACTATGTGCAGTTGGGAGTCCCCGAGAAGCGAGGGTTTGGGTCAAACTATCCCATTAGTCCCCACTATGTGCAGTTGGGAGTCCCCGAGAAGTGAGGGTTTGGGTCAAACTATCCCATTAGTCCCCACTATGTGCAGTTGGGAGTCCCCGAGAAGTGAGGGTTTGGGTCAAACTATCCCATTAGTCCCCACTATGTGCAGTTGGGAGTCCCCGAGAAGTGAGGGTTTGGGTCAAACTATCCCATTAGTCCCCACTATGTGCAGTTGGGAGTCCCCGAGAAGTGAGGGTTTGGGTCAAACTATCCCATTAGTCCCCACTATGTGCAGTTGGGAGTCCCCGAGAAGTGAGGGTTTGGGTCAAACTATCCCATTAGTCCCCACTATGTGCAGTTGGGAGTCCCCGAGAAGTGAGGGTTTGGGTCAAACTATCCCATTAGTCCCCACTATGTGCAGTTGGGAGTCCCCGAGAAGTGAGGGTTTGGGTCAAACTATCCCATTAGTCCCCACTATGTGCAGTTGGGAGTCCCCGAGAAGTGAGGGTTTGGGTCAAACTATCCCATTAGTCCCCACTATGTGCAGTTGGGAGTCCCCGAGAAGTGAGGGTTTGGGTCAAACTATCCCATTAGTCCCCACTATGTGCAGTTGGGAGTCCCCGAGAAGTGAGGGTTTGGGTCAAACTATCCCATTAGTCCCCACTATGTGCAGTTGGGAGTCCCCGAGAAGTGAGGGTTTGGGTCAAACTATCCCATTAGTCCCCACTATGTGCAGTTGGGAGTCCCCGAGAAGTGAGGGTTTGGGTCAAACTATCCCATTAGTCCCCACTATGTGCAGTTGGGAGTCCCCGAGAAGTGAGGGTTTGGGTCAAACTATCCCATTAGTCCCCACTATGTGCAGTTGGGAGTCCCCGAGAAGTGAGGGTTTGGGTCAAACTATCCCATTAGTCCCCACTATGTGCAGTTGGGAGTCCCCGAGAAGTGAGGGTTTGGGTCAAACTATCCCATTAGTCCCCACTATGTGCAGTTGGGAGTCCCCGAGAAGCGAGGGTTTAGGTCAAACTATCCCATTAGTCCCCCACTATGTGCAGTTCGGAGTCCCCGAGAAGCGAGGGTTTGGGTCAAACTATCCCATTAGTCCCCACTATGTGCAGTTGGGAGTCCCCGAATAGTGAGGGTTTGGGTCAAACTATCCCATTAGTCCCCACTATGTGCAGTTGGGAGTCCCCGAGAAGCGAGGGTTTGGGTCAAACTATCCCATTAGTCTCCACTATGTGCAGTTGGGAGTCCCCGAGAAGCGAGGGTTTGGGTCAAACTATCCCATTAGTCCCCACTATGTGCAGTTGGAAGTCCCCGAATAGTGAGGGTTTGGGTCAAACTATCACATTAGTCTCCACTATGTGCAGTTGGGAGTCCCCGAGAAGCGAGGGTTTGGTTCAAACTATCCCATTATTCCCCACTATGTGCAGTTGGGAGTCCCCGAGAAGCGAGGGTTTGGGTCAAACTATCCCATTTGTCTCCACTATGTGCAGTTGGGAGTCCCCGAGAAGCGAGGGTTTGGGTCAAACTATCCCATTAGTCCCCCACTATGTGCAGTTCTGGCTGAGGATGGTTTTGCATTATTCCTCTCTGCAGATGTAGGTACATTCCCGCTACATTATAGCTTCATCATCCCTACTCCCTTAGCGTAATTAAATGCGGGTATCCCGGACGGAAAGTAAGAAGTGGTACAAATAAAATGTATAGTTCGTGAGCCACACAAAAAGAGGTGACGATTTGTATTCATTCCAAGGCCTATAGTTTTGTCAGGTTTTGAGTTACAGCCATAGATATTTGCAGACATATTTCCTGTTTTTACTAATCAACTGTATGAGCTCTGATATATATTATATATACATACAGGGCCACCCTTAGGGGCGTGCAGAGGGCCCCACGATCCGGGAGGCCACGCGCTTACTTAGCTGACAAAGGGGAAACACAAGTTGGGGTAAGGAATTTGTATTTTTGCGCTCGTGTATTACCACCAATTTGCATTTGTCTGTCTGTCTTTGGTGCAAATGTCTCATGATAACTTTTTAAAGCATTGACTGATTTAATTATTATTATTATTAGCACCGCGTCTTACTACCCGTTCGGGTTATACGCACTGATTTAATTAAAATTTTGCACAGATGCTCTTTGAACTTTCATATAGATCATGTTTGTTGGTGAAGAAAACCGAACTAAGGGTTGGGGAGAATTAACCCGTATATGTATAAAAACACGGCCTATAGCATTAATGAATGAACTATATATTTAACTTTCAGGGCATTTCCTTACACCTTATACGGCTGAAAATTGGTATATAGGTGCAAGCTTCTGTAATAACATTACTCAAAAATCAAATTTACTGTATATCTTGGGTGGGGCAGAGGGGGGTAGTATGGGGGTAAGTTAGTAACTGGAGGCCACGCAAATTAAGTTTGCCCAGGGCTCCACGTCTGCTAAGGGCTTACTTACTTCACGTTTGGGCTATCTGACTATTGAGATAGGGATGAGAACACATTAAGAGGAACTGTACCCCGATTTGCGTAAAGAAAGAGTAGAAAACCAATATGGAAAAAACAGACTCAGACACCGAAATGGGTTAGAACCTCGATACTTCCATCACCGGCAAACCAGATTAAATTAATTATCTCTGACGTTTAATCCACATACCTGCCGAAGCAGGTTAGAACCTAATTATTAGTTATTGCTAAATTATTTTATATTAAAAATAGAAGCAATATAGGTTGTTACGTAAAGTGCAGACGTCTTAAACGATTTAATGTAATACATATCAAATAAATATACCAAATAGCTTCATATTTTCACCTATTTACCTTACACTGTACTTGTACCTTGTACTCAAGTATTTATTTTGGTAATAAATGGTCAACTTTTATAACAACTTTTACAAAAATTTGTTAGGATGTATGAGGTTATCAATTTATCGTGTTTTAATTTAAATTACATCAAGTTTAACGATTCATTATAAATTATGCAAACATATGACATTATTTACCCTCTACAAACATATTTAATCAAAAGTTAGGGTTGAGTACATTTTATGTTAGATCCAAATAACATTCAATTAGAGGGTAGCCACGTTATATTGCCGCAAAAATGTATGCAAATATTTCCTAAATACAAAATATATTGTAAAAGAGAATTCCAAAGCTTTCCTCTCTGTTCAAGAAACCTGTGCACCCCTCCACAAAACAAAGTGTAAATACCATTGGAACAAACAGGGGCATAACGAGACACATAAAGAAAGGGACTAACTGACTCTCCCAATGGGACGTTTTCATGAGTACCAACTTTATACAGGTTCCTGAGGAAACTTTCCCTTCTCAAAAAAACTTATTTCCCTACCCCTTGAGTTTCTTCTGGAACAGTGCAAGAAGACCAAACATATCGTAAAACTTTTAACTTCCGACTCAACCCCCTCACTCTTTCTATGCTTTTGTACAGTTTCTGTTATGAATTGAGCAATGTTTTTTATTTCGTAAATGTTTTTTATTCCAGAGAAGTTCTCGTTATATATATTTTTCTGTGTTGTGTCGCCTAAGGCGGATGTTTTTTTCCCGGGGTGATGTGGGAGGGAGTGGGGGTGGGGGGGGCGGGGCTAAGGTTTTCTTGCATGCTTGTTCTCGAGTTTTTTCTTCTTCCTAGAAACTGATATAAATCTTTGAGTAGGGTGTTTTTTTTTGTGCCGCTTCTCCTTTCTCATGCTTGCTTGCTTTAGCTGTCTTGAAGTATAGATTTTGTCGATAGTTCTTGTTAATGTATAATGACAATGTACAGCCGCGAGCAAATAAACCCATCAATATAACACGTTGATTTCTAAAACAGTAAACACTATCATTCTTGTTGCAAACATAGTCCAATTTTAATAGGAAAGGCCTTTAAAATATACAAACATATCGTATTTTGTTTAACAATCATAGCCTTTTACTTTATTATTATAATTGTTTTTATTTTTATTATTATTATATAATATGTACATATTGATAATACTTAACAAAAGGGATGGATGCAGATCACACGGCTTGACGTTTGAACACGTGACGGGACTTGTTTTTAGCTGTCGGATAAGATTCTTCCTATGAACATTGGGCGCTATTAAAACCAATGAGGAAAAGTAAATCTAACTAACTAAACTAGATACTAAACTAGAAACTAGATACACGAGAAGAAAACTTATTTTGTCTTAGTTAGTAACCGTAACTGGGTTTGTACGTAAGTTGTATGTTGAGTTACAATATTCTTAACAAAACACAAGGGCGGTTTAAAATCTTATAAATATGTTTATTATTTGCCTCTGAATTTTATATTCATAGTTTTCCTTCGTTTACACCAAACTTACATTTATAATAAGCCAATTTTAGGTTAGAAAATAAGATAATATTAAGGTTTATAAAATCGGTAAGCGGATAGCTATTACAGTATATTTACAATGGTTTATTTGAATATTTACAAATGGTAAAAGCCTTTCTAGAACAGTGGTTGTTCTGTGGTCTGGGGAGTAGAGAGAAGATATAGATGATTCACGATAACATTGGATTTTTATTCTGATTTAAACGTTACCTTTAAAATAAATGTTACGGAACTCCGCACGAACTTTCTCGCTCTAATTTATAGATATGGAGATATTTACTCAAAATTCGTAATATAACATACATTAGGAAACTCGAGAACCAATTGCGCTAAACATACGTAAAACATTTTTTGACCCTCGGTTTTAAACACCATAATTTTATTTTTAAATAATTACCGTCTTCATTTGTAAATTTGGATCAATACAAAATATCGATATTGGGTCCCCAAGGGTCAACAATTCGTATTAAAAATTTTACTTCCGGTTAAGATTTTCTTTATTTCGCCAGGAGATGCACATCTTATAGTTATCGCATTGCTATTAAACTTCTCTTATATAAATTTCGACCAATTAAACAAGTAATTATTGACTATAGAGTATAAAATTAGAGACAGAATCGTTATATGCGATTTTGAGAAAAAAATTTTTTTCTTTTCACCATTTAGTAAACTGCTATTAATTTTAGGGTTAGAGAGATGGCGTTGCAAAAACAACTTTTTAGGTTTCAGAGAGTCATTAAACACCGACATCCACCAACATTTCGGTTAATTTTTTTTGACGGTCGTAATACCTTACCTTAAAGTGTTGGCTAAGTTAAAAGAAACATATATATGTGTGTATAGCTTGAAAACTTTTGGTTTTATAAAAATATTTTTCAAGTAAAAGATGTTTATTATAAAAAGATCCCCATGTATACAATGATAAGTAATTTCGTATCTCAAAGACTTACGGAGATAAAATTAAAAATAAGAATTTACGCATCAAACCGGAACACTTAGTCATTTTGACGAAAAGTTGAGAGTAGCTATTTGGTTTGTAATATTGATCAAAGCTTAGAAATGAAATCTAATCAAAATCGTTAAAGCTGAATTTGATAAAATCGATTTTTTTCTTTCCGCCTTTAATTAAACTATCCTTAATTTTAGGGTTGGATATCCAATACAAAAAATTCCGAGGGGCGAACCTATGAAAACCCTAGATACAAAGTTGTATCCCGATCGGTAAAATAGTTTAGGCTCTAGTCGGAGGTACAGGCAGACAGAAATTCAAAAACCAAATTTTCGGATTCGGGGGGTCATGAAACGTCGAGTCCATCAAAATTTCCAGTTCAATTTTTTTGACGATCACAATAATTTCTCTACCTGAAAGATAGCGAGAAAATAAAAATCAGTATGTATTTATTTATCTAGCCAATATATTTATTCCCTTTAACTAAGTAAAGCTTTTTTTTAGCACCACGTCCTATTACCCGTTAGAATTGTACACATATTTACTAATTGCACTATGTTTTAGGGATGAGGAAGGTTGAACTTAGATTAAGTGTATACACATTTTCACAAAGGAGAGTAGAGAACCATTTAGAAAACAACACCGTCAGTACAATCAACTTGGAATTAGAACCCCAAAATTTCCCTTCATCGACAAATTAGGCTAATGCGAGAGTAAAGGCCGGTTCACAGAAAACGCCAAGCTAAGCTATGATGATCTGTGCTAAGTCTTTGTCAGTTTGGTTTCACACTCATTGCTAGGCCAAGCTAAGCTAAGCAATGGTCCCTCTTTTCCCGCCAAATTCAGTGTTGTTTCTTTATGGTCTGCTCCAGTGAAGCTTAGTTATGGCGTGCTCCAAAATATCTTGTTTGAGTTCAGATGAAAGTACTGAGGAAGAGAAGATGCTGCTTAGCAGCTGTCTTAGAAGATGAAGAAAATTTAGAAGGTTGAGGTTTGGTTTGTTCTATTAACGCTTACATTTTAATATAAAAATATTTATAAAATTTAAAACCTTAATATAATATTAATTAAATACTCGTGAAACAAACTGCCAACAAAACTTCAACACGTGTTTGGTTATTTTCACCAAACCAGCCCTGCGTCTGTTCAACACGGAGCCTCGGTGTCCCCAAAGTGGGTGACAAGTTAAGTTGATTTACATTACTTATCCACGTGACCAGACGGTTCTAGGCTATATGTTATTCGTCAATAAAAGACAAAGTTACCGTGAGTGGACAGTGAAAGTAGATCTGGCACTGAGGCGGGCGGCACGTAAGGATAAGCTAGTGTCTCCAACATGCATCTCACGTGATGTGGGTGCCTTAGGACCAAGCATCACGTTTCACACAGGATCAATGTCACAGAAAGGTAACGTACTGCTAAGGGCTTTTTTTAACCTCACATCCTTGAGAAGCGAGCCTCCCCCCACCAGAAAAATACTTTCTAAAAATAGTGACGCAATAATGGCTTAGGGTAGATTGTTTCGTGATGTTCTTATCTCGAATCAGACGCCTTAACTCAGTCGGTAGCTTGCCTGTCTGCAAAGCTGAGGGTCCCGGGTTCGATTCCCGATATAGCTGAAAAATGCAACATTGGTGAAATGTGGGTTTCCAGCGTTACACACATAAATTAACGTTCAAGGGCTGGATGTTGTGTATTTTCTATAGATAAGTTTATTTCTAAGTCGTGTTGGTATAATCAGTCGGTTAACTAAGTGCATATTAAATATTTACTTCAAATATAATCTTATCTCGAGGAACTTTGATTACTTCAGGAATACGACGAACTCCTAGTGGAACAATCATAAAAGTAGAAACAATAATAAAGCTGTCGTTACTATTTTATTAATAATATTAAAGTTGTATAAGGAGTTAGTCTTGTGGATAGATCGCAAATCCCGGGTTGTTAAAAATTCGGCTTCTATAAGCCATTACTTATTTTTAAAGATCAAACAGATCTCCATCAAACGAAGAAAACCGTGCTTACTTTTTTCTTTTAATTGTTTTGTTTGACACGAAGGTTATTAAGAGCTTAATTTAATGGATGGGTAAGAGGAAGATGGCTTAGAGTGAATACACCTATATCACCGAGAATAAGGGATGGTAAAACCGTAGTAGTAAATCATATGTGCAGAACCACCCCTAGGTCAACCAGCCGAGATTCGAAACTAGACCTTCCTGTTACCGGAAGTATACCGCATTGCGACCAATGATGCGGTTGACAAGATTTTGTGAAACTTTTTTTAAAATCTAAATATCTTTCGTTTATTACCAAGTTAAAGTATAGGTCATTGTGATAGCACCTTTGTAGGTACAGAGACACAGGAACGTTTTCGGTTAGAGATGATAAAATTTGAATTTATTGTTTAAATTATACGTGTGCTCGGCAAAGCTTCTTAAGAAAATGGCTCCACCAGCAACACCCCTCCAACAACATGGTCAAATATTTGACGATTGGCTGTCTCTAAAAAATGTGTAGATTGTTATTAATGTTATTAGAAAAATGTTATCATAGTTCAAATTTAGTTTTTCACTCAGTTCACATTAAAACTTTTACAGCAAATTTACATACTTTTCATTTACTATATAGGCCAAGGGTTGGCGAACTTTAAAGCCATATGAGCTACAATAATAAAAAAAATATTTCAAGATAAACCACACTTTTATCTAAATAAAAGTGCAATCATGGCAAAATGGAGAGAAAGGTTGTTTAAATATAAGGAGATGTGACATGTTTTATAACAAAGAAAAAAATTTACCATATAAATTTCACAAAACAAAATAATAAAAATAAGTAGTAAAAATTAGTGGGATTAGCGGTATAGATTTTCACCTGATAGTTTGTTTAAATTGGGGGAGTAATTTGTGACAGCCAATCTTTAACGATTTTAGGAGTTAGAATAAGTGAGTCTTTTTTTATACTTATTCTTGATAAAATTAATGTTGGAAAATGCAAATTCAGTTAGGTGAGTTGATACAAATAGGCATGATATTTTCATTGCAATTTATAATAGGTTTTACTGACTTTCATTCACAATGCGCCAAATCCCAATCGATCTTTTGAATGTTAGCAGTTCATTTCAAAGTCATTTAGTAAATAAATTGTTTCCATTTGTAGGTTTTTTTAGCACCATGTCTTAGTACCCTTTAGGGACGTATGTACTAATTACACTTATATACTAACTACACTAATAGTTTTAGGGATTAGGAAAGTTTAATTGAGAGGATGTGCACACTCATTTGTGTGGAAAATGAGTGGAAATTCATTTAGCAAAAACCACCCTCAGTGCACCCAAACAGGATCAAACCCCGATCCCCCAATCTTCATCAGTGTAGTCCAACATGAGTGTAGCGTGTTAGTCCACGCTGACAACCAAGCGGGTCAGTTGTAGTTGTGCTTTGTCTTCCCCGAACTGACCACTAATGACCATTGGAATAGTTTTAACACAAAAGTCATTTTACAATTGGTTCAATTTCCTAAAATTTGAAAAAATGTATCGAGCTGCTCAATAAAATAACTAAAACTGTCACATGATAGTCATGGGAATTTGAGGACGAATATTTATCAATCTTTAGTAACAGGTTAGGAAAATGTTTAAATTCACTTGCAATAATTTTCAATCTCCATATTTTCAACATTTTCCAAAGGTTTTCATAGCACTTATCATGTGCATTATGGATCTATGTTTGCCTTGGAATTCTAAATGTCGTATATTTAACTTAGTTGTTATATATGTAAGAAACGCTGGGTTTCTAAGGCATGAAACACCACTCAGTTCATCATATTGTTGATGTTGCTCCTGGAATAATGAAAATATTTGTGTAGACAGATTTCTGAAATGCTAAAAACCTTTCCTTTAGTCCAACATCGCACCTCCGTATGAAGTCCTCGTATTTAGCATAAAGTTATTCAGTTAGTTCTTTGAACAGACGTTGCATAGCCTTTCCTCGTAATGAGTTAATAAGTTTCACAACTAGTTTCTTGACTGAATTCCTGCTCAGAAACTTCTCACAAAGTACCTGCTGGTGTATTATACAGTGATAACTGATAATGTATAAAATATGGAAATGAAATTTAATTTATTTTTTTGCAAAGTGCAACAAACGTATTCGTTAAAGCTGGTGCCGAATCGGTGATGATGCTGACAAGTTTGTTAAATGGGATATGATTTTCATTAATATAGTTGTCAATGGAATTGTAAATGTTTGGACCCCGTGATGTCCTTCAAGTGTCAACAAGTCTAAAGGTTCTTCTCCCATATTAACATTTTAGAACACCATAAGAAGAATTATTCCCAATTGAGTTTGTCAACTACGTCTGTGTATTTGTCCAGTTGCATTGAAAAATAGATGCAAAACTCTAGGGCAGTTTTTACCTGGGAAACTAAATCGCTAGCCATCGCATCTACTACTCGCCTAACAGTTTTAGCTGATAATTGGAGTAAACTTATCTGATTTTTTTTTAAAATAATCAAACAATGAATCGGCTGCCTCTCTAAGAATGCTTGTTTTATGTATTCTCCATCGTTGAATGTCTTTTTCTTGAAAACTACCATTTTGCTTATACGAAATGATGGAATAGTAACTGCCTTATTTTTTGTTTTGCTTTGTAAACATCGTGTGCTGACACTTTTAGGCGGTATTTCAGTTCTTGTACTTTTCTGCTTCTTTACTCGCTGTCCAAGCGAAACTCAGTGCTCATGATTTTAAGTATTGTATTTCATTATTTCCCATTTTGATTAATGATATACTAGGATGGTAAATTTGGCACATGCGCTTTCATTTTCACTAGTAAAAAGAGTTTTAGTTCTCATTCTTAATGAAAATGGTAGTTTATGGAACTTCTTTCGATACGCTGCAACCAATACTTATTTCAATGGTTATTATTTTATTAACTCTGATTATGGAACAACAATAGGACACAGTGTAGCCTACTTGGCGCGCCGGTATGATTGACTACTATTGGGTACTGCACCCTGGCTACTACACTGACGAGTGGCGCGAAGTGTAACCAAGACATGGGAGGGGTAGCAAAAACCATGACCTTGAAGAGCTATACGCCACTGCCATTGATCATTTTCGGTATTATTTGCCACCAATGATCGGTTTTAGGGCACAAGCACTAATTACATTATGTTACTCTACCGCGAACCTTTAAGACGTTCTCGATCGACTACAAAATGTGTCGAGGTATGTAATTTATCTAAGATTTTAGGTGAGTACAAATAACAATGTACTGACCAATACACATCTGGGTGGATACAGCACCCCTTTCCCCCATCCCATTTTATTCCTAGCGTTGCATTGTTCACATTATCCATATAACCGTCATTATGTAATTCAATAATACATCTGTATGTGACGGTTAATAAACCTCTATTAACGTTGTTTGAAATTGGTTCCCGAATCCACCGACCCATGGTGATTAGCGACGGTCCCAGATAACCCAATCAATCATCCCCCAAAAATCCAGCAACATAATACGTCAAATTGTGTTTAAAGTGAACATAAAATCGATCAACTATATTTAGGACATGTGAATGCCTTATTACGTAAACCGGAACATTTCTGCTCGACTAGTTCAATAAAAAATCATGTGTTAATATAGATATATATTCTTCGATGCGGGTGTGTTCCTAACAATGATTGGAGGGGGATAAATAGGGGGGGACGGTCATAGGAGGTGAGGGTTTGGGCCCGTCAATGAGTTGTGCTGAAAGCTGTCCAATGCAGCTGTTGGCATTATATAAATCACTCTTCATGTACAAAAATCACAGATATTGTAGAAATAAAAGAAAAAAATAACACATTTTTTCCTCTCTATTTTATTGAAATATAGACGATACCGCAAGGTTGGTTCGTGACGTTTGAATGTGATATTTTAATTAAATTGATTCAAACCAAATATCCGGTTTATTTTTAACTGGCTACAAGAGATTGGCGGTGCCAGAAGGGTAATTGGCGGTATGTATAGATTTCTCTTTGAATTTCATGTTAGAATATTTCAAGAGTCGGGTAGAAAAACAATGAATACAAATGTTTATAAAATCACATTCTTAAAATCAATTATTATTTTTGAATACCGTCTTATTAGCACAGATCGGTGGTCACGCCAACACAAGCGTCAAATCAATGTATTTAAAAGTAAGCAAATACTCCCCCCAAGTAGACATTCTTTGGTTTTCCCATGTACGTGTGTCATGTTTAAACTTTATAATTGTATTGGTTTAAAAGTTGCAACGTTAACATACTCATACGAATGCAAATTGCATCCAACCGTCACTTAATTATTTACTCTGTGGCATTAGGAAACCAAAATTTCATAGCCGAACTTACAAAAGAACGACACAAATTCCTATCTTGAGATAGTTCTATCCAGTTCACCTAATTACACCCTATCCCTATCTTTAGCTAGTTCTATCAAGTACACCTAATTACACCCTATCCCTATCTTTAGCTAGTTCTATCAAGTACACCTCATCACACCCTATCCCTATCTTTAGCTAGTTCCATCCAGTTCCCCTCATTACACCCTATCCCTATCTTCAGCTAGTTTCATCCAGTCCACCTCATAACACCTTATCCCTATCTTGAGCTAAATTATATCCATTATATAAACTGCCACTCTGGAGGAAATATGTGAAAATAGGACTTCGTTGATCAGGCCCAGTTCAGACAAAATTTAATTAGTAAAGAAACTTAGGTCACAGTTTTAAATGCAATACCGATATTTGACAGTGTCCCCTTTTCACGGCGTGTTATCTCTACTTTGAACACTGCCTCATAGATACCCAAACCAAAGACAGTCTCCACTAAAATATTAAATACTATCGCGAACCAAAGGTGAAGCTATGTTAGCAAACCCCCTTGACAACCAAAAGAAAAGGTCGCCAGTGTTTCATTATCTAATGAACAAGGCAAACGTAATATTCAACATTTCTTATCAGATTGTGTTGAAGTGGTCAATAACAATATCTCAACAGTACAACACTACAGTAGGCCCATGATTTCTTTGGTGCTGACTGACAGCTCACAGCTGACTCTTTACAGTCAACATTAAGGTATATACCTAAATTTTCGCCGTCAGAAGTGACAGCGGGTAAACACATGTTTTTGCAGATCATATGGTTCGGCGTAGGGATATATAATTTGGTCTGGTAAATTTTCAAAGTTTTAGCTGTCATTCAGCACCAAAGAAGTCATGGGGCTACTGTATAAATACGTCAAGTAACCACTTGAGATTAGTTGATAAGAGAATGGAGTGTTTCTAAGGTGTGTGTGTGAATGATGAACCAGACGCATAGCGATAAGTTGGATCATCTAGTCCACATTAGCATGACGGTCAGCAGTTGTATTGTGATATTGCTGTCAGCATTTCTTGGTTTGTTGCAGTGGGCCGACCAAGTTCATGGTGAGTAGAGATTGAAATTTCTCGATAAATTTTTATGTACAAAATTCATGCATCATTAAATCACGAAGTATAGAGATGTATGTATTCATAATGGTTTTGGATTTTAAAGTATTAACTTATCTGGTCCATAGCATGTCTGGGAACCCTGCTAGAATATTGGTAATTGCTTTATTGGAACTTATGTGAAGATGTTTATGTGTTACCTTTCTCAGGGTACACTGTAAAACTCGGGACATTTCAATTGTATTCGTCCCATTTAAATAGGCGGAAAATGTTATAAAAATTACATTTCTCATCTATGACGGTGAGAAACTTGGATTTCGGCAGAATGGAGGGTTTTTAATGACATAATAAACTGCGGAATCAACTAGCTACTAGATACTTTGTTTCCTACCAGAATGCAATGCGTGTGTTATAGCTCAAGATGAATTACCCACAGTATATGGATACTATACTGAAGGTGGCATCACCTCGGGGCTCGAGGCTACTCCGGACGCTTTCCTGCTCAACGGTAAAAATATCACCCTAATCTCAGGAACCATCCACTACTTCAGAGTTCATCCCGACTACTGGAGGGACCGGCTGAGGAAGTTGAGGGCCGGAGGATTCGTAGGGGTTGAAACGTGAGGGGAAGATTAACTTCATATTTAAGGTGGGATGGAAGGGGGCACGAGAAAAAAACCGGTGTTTTTGCACTTTTTATGATAAAACCTTTTTTTCGGCAAAATAAATAAAATATTGCTTCTGTAAAAACATAAGCGTTTAATTTTCTTCACATGGTGATATCAACAGTTCCTGAATATGCGTCATAAGCAGAGCGGCACTAGATAAGAAACTTTTTAAATGAAGATAAAAAGTTGTCATTAAATTCCAGGACGCCCTTGAAAGATATTAGACAACTGGTGAGATCACCCACCATGTGAAGAAAAATAAATTCTATGTTTGTACTGGAGCAATAATTTATTTATTTATTTTGGCGAAAAAAATGTTTTACCATAAAAAGTGCAGAAACAATGGCTTTTCCTCACATACCCTTCCATCCCACCTTAAGTCGACCAATCTAAATGTAGTCAATATTGTATATATTGTATTATATTGTATTTTGAGTTTTGGTAAGGAAAATAAAATTTAACCATACATTAAATGTAATTATTGTTTATCATGGTTTGTTGCAAAACAAACTTTAGACAAAATCAAATGAAAGTTAAAATGTAACTGAACACTTTAAAACTAATACATCAAATAACAAAGTGTAATATCTCTTTTTATATATATATATAAATCTGTTACATTTTTTAGTAAGCGATTCTACACATTTGAATAGCTATAGAAAGTTATGTAGTTTAATAATATGTAAGGTTAAGTGTATATTTATTCCTTATCTATAGCTAAATCTCCTTTCTCCTGTGGATGGCAGATGGTTCCACCGTAAGCTAATTCGCTTGACTACTTGATGCGAATCAAACCATATTGTAACACAACATTCTATATCAACTATATAAACATTCTTATCAAATTATTAAAGAGCCAATATGTACTACCGATGTTTACAGGTACATACCATGGAACTTGCACGAGCCAAGAAGAAACGTGTATGATTTTGGGAATGGAGGCAATGACTTATCCCCCTTCGCTGACGTTGTTAGTTTCCTGAAGATAGCTCAGGAGGAGGATCTGCTAGTGATCCTCAGACCTGGTCCGTTCATTAATGCCGAGTGGGAGAATGGAGGATTGCCCAGGTATACACACATACACTGAACATTGTAAAGGATTGCCCAGGTAACACACATACACTGAACATTGTAGAGGATTGCCCAGGTAACACACATGCACTGAACATTGTAGAGGATTGCCCAGGTAACACACATACACTGAACATTGTAAAGGGTAAATATTGACCCAAATAAGATGTGTAACGATACGGAATAAATACGCCTCGCTTTGGGCGTCAATTGTAATAATATGTGATCAATCACCCTACTTCGGGTGTCGATTGATTCACCGCGGATTAATTCCCTAATAAAAGAATGTTGTGATGTTTATATAGGTTGTATAAAGCTCCGTTATCGAGCGCCTATCACCACTGTACGGAAAATATACCGTTCAATTAGCTGTCTATAGCCCCGTGTTCGAGCACTAATTAAATCGGTATTAATATTATTAAAGAAAGAGAAATGTTGTTGGCTGTTATTTCACACACGGTTTATTTATATTACACCAGTAAATTATTTGCACATATTTCAGTTAAATGTTTCTTATCACTGCACACTTGTGATATTGAAGTGACTTATATTATAATGTGTTGGACTGTGAGTGACTCGTGCTTGAGCGAGGTCCCGTAGATCGTCCTCCTCATCGTCGTCGTCGTCGTCAATTGCTATTGCTATACTGTACTGAATATACTGAATATAAACATACGCACTATGGTCTATATATGACATACCCCTTGCATTTTCTCCCTTGGTCAACAAAGTAAAAACTAACCAATAGACAGAGTCCTGGCGACACATTTTGTGAGAGCTAGCTTCTTATTGGTATAAAGAAATGGCGTGTTCTGCCAAATACTATGAACTTTTTCCTTTTAACAGGAAGCAACGCAGTTGATATTTTAACAAGAAAGAAGGTATAAAAAATATATTTTTAGGGGTGAAGTCCTTTTCACCTCATTCTGAGAAACGCGTGTTTGTTCATGGATGAGTCTTAAAAGGATACTCTACCTATATTACTTTAAAGAAAAATTACCTTCATCCATGACTTTTTACATAATTTAGATTAATCCAAATCAATACATTACAGATGGTATAACTTAACATAGTATCCTGTTAAAATAGGATATTGTTTGCATCATAGAAATGCACTAGACTAAAATAATGCCGAGTTTATGGTGGTTGGAGTTAAATTATGGTCTATAAACCAGGTGATGACCAGTAGAGTTCAGGAAAGTGATTATGGTAGTGTAAATAATAGTCAAAGATGTCAACATTAATAACTATTTAGTCTCAGTTTCGGGGCATGATATATTTCATATTTGGTATATAAATTGGACATGCGCTTATAGAGGAAAGAGTAAACAAGAGTTTTGTACTCAATAACCCGGACATCTAAATGCCATTCTATTGTCCTGTTATACAACATGTTGTAGATATAGCAATGTTCATAACTTGTCCAACTATACAACATTAATTAGAATGATCACTGTTCCAATACTACCCAAATATAAAACCAGTATTGTTCCTAGAATTAGACGTTAGCACTACTATTATCTATGTCTATATTCCAAGGAAATTAATTGAAATACTTCACATTTATAACTTATATAACCTAATAGCCTGATTATTGATACAATTAAGGAAAGTGAAATATAAGTTATAACGAGGTTTATCAAACGATCTAAGAACCCCCAATAAATACACCATGATGGAGGATCATGTGAGATTGTTATTATCTTCAAATATATGTATTTTCGAGTTACAAAACAAAGATATGAGTCACTACGAAACAATCTGACGTTATGATAATATAAACACAATATTACCACAAGGTATATACATATATACATGAAGATAGTTGGGAACAAGCCTGTTCATTTGACGTGTAGAACAAGATGTTCCTATGTTTGAGTGAACAAGATGTTCCTATGTTTGAGTGAACAAGATGGTCCTATGTTTGAGTGAACATAGATGGTCCTATGTTTGAGTGAACAAGATGGTCCTATGTTTGAGTGACCCAGATGGTCCTATGTTTGAGTGAACAAGATGGTCCTATGTTTGAGTGACCCAGATGGTCCTTTGTTTCAGTTGGTTGTACAGAGATGCCATGGTGGTGACCAGATCATCAAACGCCCATTATATCACGTACATGACAGAATACTTCAACCAACTGTTCCCGCTGATAAAAGATCTCCAATTCACTTCAGGGGGACCAATCATAGCGTTCCAGGTAATGAGGGGGTTATTACCTCAGCTTTCCTTAAAAAAAATAATGCACAAAACATGACCCTTCTGTACTATATAGTCTGTAAAAATCATTTGTCTCGGTTTAAAGACTATTTGTAAACTAAGTGTGTTATGAAGAATGCAAATCCTAAAAATTACTATATTTAGAGGAGTCAAAGTTGCCCAGTTCAGACAAATCGTGTTATTTCTTCACATAGCACATTTATCCATGCCAGCTGTAGCATATTATTTAAAATGTTAGAAAATATTCTACAGTAGCTCACAGGCTATGAACGCCATCTAAGTGAACTAGTATTTTTAAAATACAAGTCAAACCCATAGATTTAGCAAGGAGGGTTACCAAACATATTAATATATCTGCATGCATTTCCACACATTATTCCAGAGTCAGAAGTTCATGTAGCGAAGCCAGTGGTATGTTTCACATCGTGTGTTAACGGTTTAGGTTGAAAACGAATTTGGCAACAAAGCAAGAGGTCAATCTAAACCGGACACGGCGTACCTCGAGACAATCATCAAGGTGATGGAAGACAATGGTCTGACGGCCCTCAAGTTCACAGCCGACAGTGTCATCTCTTCAGGGACTGCTGGGTCCGTGGCAGGAGGTGGATTGACACGCATAATAATCTTTGGTTATGGAAGTTTGTTGAGAGCTTTCAGAGGATAGGACATAAATGAGAGTATACCTGTAAATAATATTCCACTGTGTGTCGCTTAAAGTACAAAACAGTGAGTGTATCTGTTTCCATTGGAAAGGTATACAAATGACTGGAAGATAATTATTATTAAGTAGAGTAAAGTTATAATCCTCTTGAAAAATTTAAAAAACACCAATTACCATTGGATTTTCGAATATATTTTTTTTGCAGTTGCTCATCAGTGTCATTAGATGTCTAGTGGGGGAAGGTTTATTTAATTTAAAGTTTTAAATGAGTAGATTGTTAATTTATTCATTATAATAATACACCTTAAAGTTTTTGTGGAATTCTGTAAAGATAATATTTGTAAGTGTGATCTGGAAGACTTTATCTTCTTCACTTCTACATATTATAGCAGCGATTAAGACTGCTAGTTTGAATATAACCTTTCTGTATTATCGCAGCAATGATGACGGCTAGCTTTACTAGAACCTCTTAGTATTACCACAGCTATGATGACAACTAGGTTGACTAGAACCTCTTTGTATTATCGCAGCGATTATTGCGGCTAGTTTGACTATAAACTTTCTGTATTATCGCAGCAATGATGACCGCTAATCTTGGATCAGGAGCGTCACAAGCGCTCACTAAACTTAAACAGCTTCAGCCGGACAAGCCCCTATGGGTGATGGAGTTCTGGACAGGTTCCTGGGATCATTGGTTCGAGGAACACAGCACCAAGACCGCGGCTAGTGAGTTATAGATCCTAATGAACCAGACAGTAACCCCCCCTCCCCTCCCTCTTCTTTCCTTGGCTAGGGTTAAAAGATTAGTGACAAATACATTTAATGCTTATATAGTATTCATTTGGTTTCACTTAACCTAAAACATATATAAAGAGCACTAAAAGTATATTATTCAAATTATACTAACAATTATTATTAAAAATTTTAATACTAAATATGAGTAGCGGAAATTTGATATCAAATTGCTCAATATACATACATATATATATATATATAGCAATGATGAGAGTACTGTATATATAAGAAATATTCCATATTTACCATTCATAAATCAAGTTACGATGAAAGTACCGTACATACCATAGATAATCATTATTTACCATTCATACATCTCAAGTTACGATGAAAGTACCGTACATACCATAGATAATCCTTATTTACCATTAATATTAAAAAACAATGTTCAAGCTCGTTCTTGTCAATTATATGTGTATACATAAATTGATGGATAGTTTAAGTCATGATGATGTATTCTATTACAGGTTGTGCGAACACCATGAACGCCATTTTGAGTTTCCCAGCCAACATCAACTTGTATGTGTTTCATGGGGGCTCCGACTTCTGCTTCATGAACAGCGCTACGTACCAGAGTTCATTCCCCACTTACCGCTCAGATGTCTCAAGTTATGGTGAGAGTACTGTAATACTCTCTATTTAGTATTCAAATATATATAGTTATAGTGCAACTACTGTATGGATTACAGAGAAATTTGAAGATTCAATGAAGTTTAACAATAACTAGTCAGTGACGACATTTACTGGACCTATTAGTGAAAAAAGAATATTGAGAATTAAATAAGATAGATCTTCAATTTTTACTAGTTATTACCGAGAATCCCTAGAGAATGTCAACCTTCCCTGCCATGCGTGAGGGAATGTTGATCAAAGTATCAAAGTAATATAATGTGAGTGAATTATATAAAGTAGGGGTCTACTAAGTTATGAACAAGCATAATTTGTATGTATAAAAATTATACTTTTATTGATACAACGGTAAACTCTACTAAAGTTACATCTGTAAATTGTATTTTATTAGTGGTAACAAGTAATATTTAAACTTCACATATAAGTAATGTTTCAAGTGTTTAATATATATTTTTATAATTTCATTTAAAAATATTTATTTATTACAACATGGTAAAACATGGTAATACATAATGATACTTAGAATTACAATGTACATACGTTTTCTTACAAATGAAATGTTTTGATTGGCACTTTGTGTGGAAAGTGCACTTTAAGAAGCCTTGCCCACTTCCAGTTGATTGTGCTGTTGAAACGGTCTGAAAGCCAAAATATTGTCCAATTCGTTTTGAGTATGTTAATTGGACGAGCACTAAATTGTGACCTGAAATAAAGACAATTAATTTGCAGGCGTTAATCATCATTAGACTAGAGGGGTCGAAGTGAAGTACAACAAAAAATAACACAGGCAAAACATGAACACTCGTTAACTTAAAAAAAATATCGTCTTAAAATTATTTTCTACAATTTTTTCTGTGTGTATATGATAACTAATACTACATGAATAAAAACTGAGCTTGCATAGAGCTACTTAAGCACACCAGCAGCTATTTCAGTACACCAACAGCTATCTTCAGTACACCAACAGCTACTTCAGTACACCAACAGCTACTTCAGTACACCAACAGCTACTTCAGCACACCAACAGCTACTTCAGCACACCAACAGCTATTTCAGTACACCAACAGCTACTTCAGTACACCAACAGCTACTTCAGCACACCAACAGCTACTTCAGCACACCAACAGCTACTTCAATACACCAACAGCTACTTCAGTACACCAACAGCTATCTTCAGTACACCAACAGCTACTTCAGTACACCAACAGCTACTTCAGTACACCAACAGCTACTTCAGCACACCAACAGCTACTTCAGTACACCAACAGCTACTTCAGCACACCAACAGCTACTTCAGTACACCAACAGCTACTTCAGTACACCAACAATAAGTGCTGATCAAAAAAATGCACTTGTAAGAAAAATTATGTACTTTGTAATTCAGCATTACCGGGTGATAAATAAACATTTTAAAATGAAATTATAAAAATCTTTAATATTAAAATACTTGAAACATTACTTGAATTTGAAATTTAAATATTACTCACACCATATTACCTTGTTAATATTAATAAAGCATAACTTACAAATGTAGCTGTAACTGAGTTGACCTTTATATCAATAAAAATATGTTTGAGGAAATGGCGGGAAACTAAAACCGACCTTATTTTCTTGCACAACCCGGGGGTCAGTTTCTCTCTGGTGCTAAATAACATCTTTAGACGTTCACTGGACAGGACCAGTGACGGTCGAAAGTCACTAGTGATAGTTGAACGCTCATGCTTATCATCAACTTTGACGAACCTTTTCAGGAATGTCGACACTGAATCGTCACCGAGTTTCAAATATCCCTGTAACATATGTACCAAAGATAGTTCCTACTTAACATCATGATGAGGTGAGCTATAATCACGAATGAAATATTAATATTTCGAACAAAGCGAGTAACACATATTTATGCCTAAATGTTTCTAATCCCATGATCTAATAATTAAAAGTCAGTACTCACAATTTATTTAAGCTCGTGATGAATGTCTGAAAACAAATAATTACAAAGTGTATGTTTGCTGAAGAAAGAGAGAAGATATATCATGCTGTAGTCGCGTGGGCCTTCACAGCCCTTGTGTAATAGGATTCTAGTAGGAAGAACACATAACATGACAGTTATAACAGTTACTAAAACGACTTTTATTCATTATTAAACATCAAGAAAAATTATTTGCAACAGTCATTTTTGATAGATATTATTAATACTTATAAAAATAAGAAAATGTTGGGAACTAAAGGAGGAGGAAAAGGACCAGGCCCATTGCCCTTCTAAGTTCACTGACAAAAGGAATGAACCTGTCGTAAAATAGAACACCTGATACTAATAATAAAGTACTATTTTATTCATTTTTACAGCAAAGATATAGGCCTATATTTTTAATTTTCAAGCCGTTCTTATTATTATAATCTTACAATAGCAGTGATCAGCGGATCTTTTAACAAAATACTTATTTTTGTAGTTATAATTAATTACAATTTAATATATTATTAGTTTTATTGTATCTGTCCTATGAAACCAAACTAGCAATGCACCCTGCTGTTGTCCCCAGACTATGACGCTCCTCTGACAGAAGCAGGAGACTACACAGACAAGTACACAGCACTCGTAGCGCTGGTCACCCAGTACTCTCCTGTCAAGTTCCTCACACCACAACTGCCGGAGGAGAGTGTTAAAGAGGCGTACCCCTCTGCCGAGATTGTAGGCCACATTACTCTGGACAAACTCCTCAACACGCTGGTAACACCGCATTCCAAGCTCGGAATTGAACTCTTATCCAATACATAGCCATATCACAATGTCTTTGCTTGATAAACATAATAACACTTTCCTCAGTAGAATTACTATTTAATTAAATGGACATAAGTGCAAATTTTGTTTAACTGTGTCTAGAAATAAATTGCCAATTCAACATTAAATTTTTATTCAAAAACTAAAAGAATAAGCATAGGAATTCAATGGAATTATGCCTCATGAAAACGGATTTTTACAAACTTTAAAATTATATCTAACATTTGGTCCGCCCTAATTTGAATGTGGGGAAAACTTAATGCCTGTCTATTATTTGTTATAATATAAACTTATTCAATATGATAAGTAATAATCCATGTTTATATATATATATATATATCTTTCTATGGTTTTAAGAATCTGTAATCCTTAGTAAAATTAATCTATACTTTGTCAGAGGCAGCTATCCTTATTTAGAGCTCCTTTAAATTATTTGGAACAAGTAGAGAGGGTTTTTATAAACGTTTTAAGACTATGAAGCTACTTATTATTATAATATATATCGATGCAGGGTTCCGAATCCTCTACAAACGTGAAGGCGATGGAGTTTCTGGATATAAACGACAACAGTGGCCAGAGCTTTGGGTTCATCGTGTACCGCAAGACCGGGTTGGCGGTCTCCTCTGGTTCAGTATTGAAGATCGACGGTCAAGTGCGGGATCTAGCTATTGTTCTTGTGGATGGAGTCAGGAAGACAGACGTATTCACCTCCATGGACCAACAGAAGGGTTTCGGATACTTCGACGCTGAAAGGTCACACTCAACTGTCTTATTACTCTAGATATGACCCTTGTACACGTAAGGAAGACAGATTTATTAATATAAGTTAAGGGCTTCGGGTACTTGAACACTTCATCAACATATTAGTTGTCAACTTAATAAATGAACTCGCATTCTGTTTAGAGCATAGGACCACCGAAACGGTTCAAAATGCTAGTGAAACTTTTAATTCAGTCTAAACTAAGTACTTGTATTCTCGATCAATCTCCAAATGAGCCTATGATTGGAATTTCAGCAGGCACAGGTTGTAACTGACTAAGCAGACTGAGATTGTAACTGATTAAGTGGACTGAGATTGTAACTGATTAAAAGGACTGAGATTGTAACTGATTAAGCAGTCTGAGGTTGTAACTGATTAAAGAGACTGAGAATGTAACTGATTAGGCAGACTGAGGCTGTAACTGACTTACAGACTGAGATTGTAACTGATTGGGCAGACTGATATTGTAACTGGTTAAGCAGACTGAGATTGTAACTGACTAAGCAGACTGAGGTTGTAACTGATTAGGCGGACTGAGGTTGTAAATGGTTAAGCAGACAGATTGTAACTGACTAAGCAGACTGAGGTTGTAACTGACTAAGCGGACTGAGATTGTAACTGATTAAAAGGACTGAGATTGTAAATGGTTAAGCAGACTGAGATTCGTAAAGTTCTTTGTGTCATATAATCTTATTTAAAACGTTTGATGACTAAGAAGCGCCTAAATCTACCAATGATAAAGACATAATTTAAACGTCTTGACTTTCTCGATACGTCTACCTTGTATTTAATTCGTATCAGCAGATAATAGAAGGAACTCTAAACCTGCCAAAATAAAATAAGCTTAATTTAAATGTCATTATAAGCTAAGTTTACATTTGTTATCTGTCAATATTGCTATGTAAAGTTGCAGTGTAAGAAGAATAACGGAGGAGCATTGCAAACAAATTTAAGAAAATAATTATTTTACCTTCTAATTTGAATTATTATTTTGTCATGAACTCTAAGTCAATACACAACAAATACTTCTAACTTATCTTTCAAAACTGCTTATGACATATATTAAGTACGGTAATTAAATTGAGACAATTTCACAAGAGCAGTCGCAAAGCTAGCTCAATATATGGATAAGTGGTGTACTGTTGTTAAGTCCGTCAATGAACTTCGGAGTTCCTAATACCATGGAGTAAGTAAGTTAGTTAGCAAGTAATTAAGTAAGTAGGTAAGTAAATCACAACATTTCAATAAATTATATTGACTTAAATAGAATTTTATAAAATTACCCGAATTTTTCAGGTTTTAAATGTGACTTCTTATTTTTCTATTTTTTCCCTATCTAGTCTTTTTCCAATTTTCCTTGAGGAATTACAATTTTTTATTCACCGCATTGATCAGATATTAAGTAATATCTTCCTTTTGTTTTAATGTTTTGGTTTGACTATATTTTTAATACAAGTATTTACATTTCTAGATTTTCCCTAATTTTAATTAAATTCTCTGACATTTCTCTATTTCCCCTGACATCAAACCGTTCCGGGAGCTACCCATGTTTTCCCTAACCGTTCTCTTCCCGAAATACGACGACCAATATTGTATGGTATAAAGTGTTTAACGTGTCATCAACAGCGATGCCCAGCTGACTCTAGATGATGATAGTGTGGGTGAGAGTCGAACACTGGACATCCTGGTCGAGAACTGGGGACACAGAGACGACACCAAGGGGATTATCTCCGGGTCCGTTCTTTTGAACAGTGTTTCTATTCAAGACTGGGAACTGTTCCCTCTGGAGTTAAAGGGAGACTGGGTCAGGAGGTAAGTTGGCATCATCACACCACATCATGTGGAAACAGCTTCATCCTAGTTGGTGATGATAAATACTGTACCTAATACAATTCCAAAATATAGCATATCTGAGAATAAAGTAGGTAATATTCAATAAGCATTGCTGTATTGATTTTAGTTACCCGATTAAGACGGCTTTGATGATAAATTGACTCAATTTGTCATCATTAGATAACAGTGGAGTGATCCCGCCCAATATTGAATGTTTCCAATCTCCTGATTTATAAAAGATCATTTCAAACAAGGCATCTGCTTGTCTCCAGTCTGGATGGTTGGATAACACCGTCAGAGGCGCAGAGTCCAGCTATGTACCGAGCCACGGTTGATGTCTCTTCTCCCCATGACACCTTCTTGGACATGTCCTCCTGGGGGAAGGGGAACGTGTTCGTGAATGGTTTCAACGTAGGCCGTTATTTCCCAGCGGCCGGACCTGCCAAGACCTTGTACATCCCTGCCCCTCTGCTCAATGCCGGGACCAATGAAGTGAGTACCTGCTTACCAGACTAGCTCTATCCTTTTCCAAGACCTTGTATATCCCTGCCCCTCTGCTCAATGCCGGGACCAATGAAGTGAGTACCTGCTTACCAGACTAGCTCTATCCTTTTCCAAGACCTTGTACATCCCTGCCCCTCTGCTCAATGCCGGGACCAATGAAGTGAGTACCTGCTTATCAGACTAGCTGTATCCTTTTCCAAGACCTTGTACATCCCTGCCCCTCTGCTCAATGTCGGGACCAATGAAGTGAGTACCTGCTTACCAGACTAGCTCTATCCTTTTCTTTAAGCACTATTATATTTCATGGAACTGGTATAGATCTACTGGATGTAGGTAAAATAAGGAAAAACATCTTGTCTTTTGTACACCAAGTCTCCCTGAAAGGTAATAAGGTAATCTTAATTTATTCCACTATGGTACAGCTTATAAGATGTAATCTGTCAAGGTAAGGCTTCTACCTCTCAATGTAAACGGAGTGAAGTAAAAATCAAAACCATATCAGCTTTTCGTAATCCAATGAAAATATGTTGCTTGAAAACAATTTATAATTTCAATTTTTTTAAATTACACCATTCCTAACTACCCCCTTCATGTAAATAAGAACAATATGATCGAGCTATTGTGCAAATTTCAATTGGTTGAAGCCATTATTATAACTTAGGTAGTAACGTGTTGGTTATAATTGGGTAAATATAAATTGGAAAACATGAATATTATGTGAAATAGTTAATTTAAAATATGGAAGGTAAAATAAAATGTTAGTAAAGTTAATCAAAGTATATTTGCGGCGTGGAAAGCGAGTTATTCCTACTGCAGTGTTGGTACTGCGGGATTTCACGATTAAAATTAAGAAACCAAAGAAAATAATTACTATGAATAATATGCATGGTGATTGAGTTGTAAAGAAATGATAAAGATACTCGCGATATTTTGACCCCCAATGACCTTATAGAAAGGCTGTCAGACGTCTAATAGTGAATAGGGGAGAACACGTGGCATCATGGTTGAGGAAAGACCAGTTTTAAGGCATTAACATCTCTCCTCGTTTGGTCAAGCTGTGTGATACATTAGTGTTGTGGTGATATAGCTTGATACTACATCAGCTAAGATAGCTCTGAATTGTGACATGTGTTGCATACTTCTCCCAACGGTGGTGAGTCGATATTTACCCAGCGGATTATAGAAGGTGGAGGTGTGGCCTTGGTGATGTCTGGTTGGTAGGTTGCTATGATTGAAAGGGACGTAGTCATATAGCGAAATAAGTATAAAAACTGTCGGCCAATTTGGTGGCTGTCGTTAGGAGATCAATATTTAATATCAAGTACACATTGTTCTTAGAGATAAAAGTCCACAGTCTTATCGAAGCGCGTCATGGCCGATTTCTCCACTACGGCAAGATTGCAGGATGATATGATAAAAAGGGTATTGTAGTGTAGAATGTTAAATTATATAAATCGATTGTTAATGATTACGATATCAGTGATCCTATTTTTACTCTACAAAGAAAGATCCTATTTAAAAAATTATGTCACGATTTTTATTAATGTTTGTGTTTCAGATTCTGGTGTTTGAACTTTTCACGCCCGCCTCTCAATTGGTGTTCAGAGAAACCCCCATTCTGGGATAAAACCACCCGCATATCACAGCTGTAGCACAAGAATAACAAAGAACGAAATATTCATTATTGATAAATAAAGTAAATAAAACATTAAAACATCTTCCATCGAAACCACTACATATAAAACAATGTGAACATAAATAATAAAACGATTTAAAATATTACGTATCTTAAATAAAATAAAATATTTCAATTGAAAATATTAAAACTAATATACAATAATAACTAGGGAATTTAACTAACAATGCTTGTGCATCGGAAATAAGACAAGAAGGAAAACTATTCCTAAGCGTAAATAGTAGCCGGCACGAACATTTTACGAGGGAATATAACATATCAAATCTTAATAAGTAACACGAGTAAAAGTGTAATATTTCTTTGATTTCAATAAAGCTATTAGAAATAATAAGGTGACACAAAATAAAACTATTACTATAGGATTAGTCATATTGATGACGTATTGACGAGTACGATACCATGGGTTGAATAGCAGGCAATACATCTGGTTGTGTACTCAGTTTTAAGGTTTTGATATGTAAGTATTTGTTAGTAACTAGTTCCCATTCTCTTCTTCCCCCCTTACCCCCCCCCTAGCCTATTTTATGGACTTATGTATATATGTAATAGGGCCTATGCACTACCTCAACAACCCGATATATAATAAAGAACATGTTCATTTGAGCGCACCACTGTTGTGCTGACCGGGGTTGTATGTGAGGGGGAGGGGAGGGTAGCCATGATACGGTCAATATTTTTGCATTTTGTTCTGTCCAAAAATGTTTTTGATTGAAATGAATAAAATATTGCTCCAGTTTATATATTTGGCTTTAATTTGTAAACACAGTAGAAACAAATGTTCATAAATATTTGTCATCAACAGATTGTAATTTGCAGATACATTTTTAAAACGAATATGAACAACTTTAATCAAATTCTGATAAGTTTGTGACAAATATTCAACAACTATAGAAATTACTGTCCGTAGATAACTTTTTTTTTTTTGAGGAGGNTTTTTTTTTGTGAGGAGGAAAAATCTTTCAAAGACACCGCTCATTTGAAAGTGTGATGGTCGGTAGTGTGGGATTTCCACCCACTAAAAAACCTCCTCTCCTCTTTCCCCGCATATAATTGCAGGGGAGACTGAGTCGGAACCGCGTTAGCATTACTTCAACCCAGTCCGTGTTGCGTCGTACGACGTCCGCTCCTTTTCACTGGTCCCTTTCTGAGATCTTTTCTTTAAGGAGGCGCTGCGCGTAGGCAGCGATTTCCTTCCAATTTTCTTCCCGCTGTAACATATGGTTCACTAGGCTATTAGGATCGAGCATGCCCTATGTTTGTTTCGGTTTTGGCTCTGCAGTTCTTCCAGCGCTCGCACTCAAAAAACGTGTGCTCGACGTCGTCAATTTTGTCCGGGCAGTACTCGCAACTCGGAGTGTGGTGCAAGCCCATTTTATGTAGATATGCGTTAAACGAGCCATTAAAGGTATATCTATTGGAACACTATTTTATTTATTTGAAAAAAAAAGTTGTTTCTTATAAACATAGTAAAAATATTAAAGTCTCCTTCACCTCATATGTTGATACAGTATTTATAGAGAAAACCTAGATGAGATGGGAGTATAACATTAGAATAGACCTGAGCGAGGTTGGGTGTAATGAGGTGGACTGGGTAGAACTAGCTCAATATAGGGATAGGGTGTAATGAGATGAACTGCATATAATTAAATCAAAATAGGTATAGGTAGTGTATTTTTATAAGTGCATTAATGAATTTTCGAGTTCCTAGTGCCACAAAGTAAGTAAGAGTTAATAAATGTTTACCATCATTTATTTGACTATATATAAATCAGCTTTGTAATGCAAACTGTAACATAGTTTGATTTGATAATATATTTTAAATAGTTATTAATTAATTATATTTATTATTTAAAAAGCAAACTTTAATACAACTGTTAAATCTAGTAATAGCTTTATTGTAGAAGATGTAAACGATTTTGCTGTTGAGGAGTGAAGAATGCATCGCATTTGGTTTCGATTTACAGTTCAGACGTAATCGTGTAGCTAATATCCCGGCTAATCAGTTATGATAGTCATCTGTCACGGTAAAGGAGGGGGGGAGGCAACCGCAAGTGTAGGTGGCTCTGGTTCGATTTCAAGTGACATCTGACCTAGGCACCAAGACTGGGTGTGTACTATTCTGTTCTAGGTTAGCATAGTTTGTAAGAGGTTTGTTGATAAATAGGGGTAGACTGGCCGGTTCCTCAGGACTACAAATATGACGGCCACTTAAAATACATTCATCTCTCGTGTTAGACTTGACTGCCGATTACGGGGAGACCAAGGTTCGAATCTTGGCCGAGTGCACTGAGGGTGGTTTTTCCAAAATGGTTTTCCAAACTCCCTTTACGCAAATTTGAGTACACTTCCTCTAAATATCACCTCTTTAATCTCTATAACCACTAGCGTAACTAGTACATAAGCGTATAACCCGAACGGCTAGTAAGACGTGGTGCAAAAAAAGTATATGTATAACACATTGTGGGTGACCTGGTGGTCTAGGGGTAAGGTGTCAGACTTCTGTACTGAAGGCCGGGGTTCAATCCTCGGTCACGGCAAAGATTTATCTGATTACCAAACCCTTCCTTCACCTCTGACAAGACATATTGTGAATGTGGGGAATGCCAAGCCTCCACCGTGGTTCGGATTCCACGTTAAACTGTAGGTCCTTCATTTCATCTCACAATCACCCTACCATTACACATTAGCGTAAGTGCGCATAACCCGAACGGGTAGTAAGACGCGGTGCTAATAATAATAATAATAATAATAATAATAATAATAATAATAATAATAATATAACACATTCATGAATACCACTTCTGCTATGTTTCAGTGTGAGCTGTATTGGTGAGTTAAAGTATTTATTTGTTTTTAATTAGTAAATTTAATCCCGAGGCCATTTCAGCTGAATTATCGATAATTACATAGCTGTTCAGTTAAATTAAATCATCTTCTACTTTCTGCTGACATGAACAAAAATACTTCTAAATTGTTAGACAAAATCTGGACTACTAGTTTTGATATAGTTAAGCTTGAAAGCACTCTTAGTTGTGTAGATTACAAAAATAGTAGCAGTTAGTAGTCACAGAATAAATGCTTTTAAGTTTGTCTTGGGAAATTTTTAATAAACAACACCAAAATACAGCAAAAAGGACGATTTTAAACTTAAAGCTATCATCTGTATATTCACAAATGATGTATTCTGGGATCCTTAGATTTATTCACGGGAACTATTGATCAAAATTTAATAAAAACCATTATTTAGAATTGAATGGATAGCTAGCTCTATTTTAGTTGGGTGTGGCTGTGGCAGCCCAAATAAAACCGGCCCACCGGTTGATAAAGTACGTGTCTTTGGAATATTCACAATTCTTGCCCCAAATTTATCAACAAAATTATTTTTTGTCGTTTAAATTGAATGAAACGGGACTGAAACTTTATTTTTTAGGGATTGAACTTGAACGAGTGCTTGCGATGGTTGTTACGCTTTTTGGTTTTTCACCCTTTGTTCAACTAGTTCTTGCAGAATACTTTAATATTTAAACTACTAATTAATACTGTCCCAAAAAGATAAATGGTTTAAATCAAAGATCGTTATTACTTACCTCAATCAAAACACAAGACCTCGAGACATAATTTGTATTAAGACGTAGCTAAGAACATGACAACAGGCTATACTGTGGCTTATTTTGTTCTGTTGTAAGCGTCCGATTGCCCATTTGGACTTTCTGTTACTTACACTACGTTGACAGTACGAAGTGAGTAGGGCGGGCAGTGCAGGATTAGAAACTCAACCGGGCAAAAACAAACACGTTACGATTGAGACAACTCTGGCGGTGACATTGGTGAACTTTATGTAAGAATGTTCCTCTGCCAATCCTGATCGATGACGTCAAATATAAGTTTACCAGGCGGGATACGAGTGGTTGAGTTACAGTATTTAGTGACTGAAAAATTAAAATAAAAGCTATGAACTATGCCAGGAGCTTCAAGGCATTGAAGCTTAAATGCTGTCTGATGAGACCCTGGCACGAATCCCTGTGAGACCAAAATTAGTATGAAATCAGGTTAGATGTGAGAGATTAAGATTATCTGTAAGTGTCGCTAAAGGCCTACTACATTGGTGTGTGTACGGAAATAAAATCAAACCATGATTAAAAAGGTACTAAGCCCCAAAGATTCAACTTCAAAGTTACATTACTTTTAAATAAATTTTAATAAAACCTTCCACCGGTAGGCACACAGAAGGAAGCAACCATCTTGTTTGTATTGTTGGTGATGGAAAGGTCGGAGTTTACTTGTGTGGTTTTCTCAAAATATTTTATCAATCTACCTTCCATTCTCACGCAAATTCAGCCACACTTCCTTTAAATTATACCTTTTTACTCTCTACCCCATTAGTGTAAAGATGAGGATGACCACGTCAGGTAGTAAGACGGATAGCACAAAAATGTGACAACTAAAACATTATAAAAAGACGTGTATGATCCTCTTTCACGTTTTGAAGCCTTTTATGAATCTAAAGGTGAGGCTGTAGGGAACACGATTATTTTCAAACTTTTTACATCAACATTTTTTTTGGTCAAAATATATAAAGTAATTATCCAGTAGAAACCTAGTTTAATTACCATGGTAAGATAAATAGTTCTTGAATATCTGTATAGAGTGTCCTGGAATTTGGTGACAACTTTTTCTCTTCATTTAAAAAAAAAATCTAATGCCGCTATGCTCGTGACAAACAACTACTATGAATATTACCGTGTTAAGAAAATTACATTTTATGTTTCTACTGGAGAAATATTTTCTTTTTCTTAGCAAAAAAATGTTTTGCTATAAAAACTGCAAAAATACTGCCCTCAGCTCTCATTCTCTGCACCACCATGTTGGATGTAGCCTTTATTTGATTGGAAATAACGGTGCGTGATATTTTGCAGACAGCACTGGTTAGAATGCGTTGTCCCCCCCTGTGGAGACCGCTACCCCTACCCCCGATGTAGCACTGCAGAGCAATGAGACTGCATGATGACGAGAAAACCCGTGCCGGTCTGTGTTAAAAACTGCCCGCCACACCTGCCCTGTTGCACAATATAAATCAATCAACCCCCACTCCATGACTGGTCCACTCGTTCACACATTGGCACGGATAAACTCACCCCTTACACCTACCCCTATCTACAGGGATGTAAATAATCAGGACCATCCCTCGGCTCCCACCGGCAAGTCTGGTCGCAAGGTTAGTGTGGCAGACTCTTGTTCGAGAGGTCGGGGTTTAACACCAGCCTAGTCAACTTTCAACCCACATTTTTTATACGAATTCTGGTGCATTTCCCAATAGTTTCACCCTCTTAGTCATGTTCCTTTAAATAATATATTAGGCTCACCTAGATACCTAAACGCAGATAGGAAGATATAATAATTAACCTGAAGGAGATATGGTGTAATGAGGTGGACTGGATAGAACTAGCTCAAGATAGGGATAGGTGGCGTACCTTTGTAAGTGTGGCAATTAACTTTCAAGTTCCTAGTGCCATAAAGTAAGTATAACTCATCGATAGTTAAAATTATTAACTTTAAAGGATACTATTTAGAAACTGTTTTGTATGAAATATTGAACAAGATAAAAATGGCCACAAGGATAGTGTGCCCGACTCTAATCATTGAGGTTGGATCTCAGTGGACCACAATCTGCTACCAGCCATTCCTCTTTAAAATTAAGCCAATAATAACTATATGATCAGATTTATATATTCAATAAGCTTTTGCAGATTATCTTTTACGTGCCCCCCGTCTCACTTTTCGTTTAGGTTATTTGAATATTCGCACTAATGGACTAGGGATAAGGGATGTATAACTGAGAGATGTACACACATTTCAGTGGAGGCGGCGTGTGGAACAATTTAGAAATAAATGGTACTGGTCATACACACTTTCTGAATAACATTTAGAAAATTGGCTTATCAACAAAATAATTTCAAATAAGTTTTTTTTTTAAGAAAATCAACATATAATTCTATTATTTATATAAAATACTCTTCAGAAATAAATTTGGAATAGAATATTAATAAAGTTATTTAAAAGAAATATTTATTTTTAAAACGTCATAAGTAAATTACACTTTATTTTTAATAAAAACCAACATACCTTTAAATGAATATTGTAGAACACCCCTGAACACAGATTAAACGAATATTTAAAGCCATTTAAAAAAATCCAATTTCCATAATCAGTTTTCAACAAACTCTCTTGGATTTACCTCTTTCCCTTATCAAAATGTGATTTTAATAGAAATATCACAGGTAATGCATAAATATTTCAATTCGAAAAAAATATATGAAAATATGCCAATGTATTTTAAGAAAAGATAATTTAGTGAAGAGCTAATCATATTTAAAGCTCTTTTTTTTCAAAATTGTGAACACTCATTAAATATGTTAATTTTAGTTGAAAGTAGATTTAATGTTGTTCTAAAGTTGTAGCTTGGTCAAAAATTTTTTTTTTTAATGTTGGCCTACTTCTGACTTCTTCGGGTGAGTACAATTATTTTGATTTCAACATTTTTTAATAGTCTCATAATTAGTTTTTGTTTATGTATTTTTATTTATGTATTAGGATGCTTTATGTCGTATTGTATAGTTAAACTCTAACATAAAAAAAATCAAAGTTGAGGACAGTCGTGGGTCGGTTAACGAACGAATTAATAAGATTAACTAAAGTCCGTTCACCATAGGAATTGTTTTCTGAAAGGCCTTTTTCTCTACCAGAAATCTTTTATATAGTAGGATATTGGTAGGAAAAAAGGCCTTTCAGAGAGTAATTCCTACCGACAATGGAGTATAAGCTATAACGATGTTTATGTAGACATGATTTGTTTTAAATCAAATTAATATAAAATATTATTATCCGCAAGAACAAAAGGAATCAATCACATCTAGTTTGGTTTGCCAGTAACGGGGGTACAAGCTCAAATTTTGGGCGGGTGTATCGAGGTGATTTTTACCAAATCATTTCACCCTCTCCCTTAAGATAATCCGTAAAAAAAGCGCAGACAAATAGTAAAACGTGTTAAAAATAAACAAGGGAGATACAGTACAAAGAAAAGAGCATCCAATACCCCACGGTAGTTTTACTACCCAAAGGACGAATACTATGTGGCCGTCCAGAAGACGAAACCCTATATCGAACTAGGAGCTTTCTAACCACTCGGCCATGGAAATAATTATTGCTAATATAATATTTTAATAGGTTTGCGAGAGTGAGTTCAAAGGTCAAGTCTAGGATAGGAGAGCGCGATAAATGATGATGATAGCGCGCTTGTAGCACTGCCCATATATTATGACTTCTGGCATGATGTCGATACTGCCCCACTTGACTGCACGCCACATTCAACTGGCCGTGCTTCCCCTGGGGCTATTGGCCGACCGGGGTAGGGGTGAGGGGAGGTTTGAGAAGGCCGGCTTTCTCCTACCCTGAGAGGCCCCATAAATAGAAACTGTGACTTGATTCGAGCTGAAAACCTTGTATTAGTAGTAGTGCCTTTCTAGAAGTGACTTATCCTAATAGTGTCCCCCCCCCTCCCATTATTAACATCTCATTCATCAACTAAGGAATTTGGCCAGGGATAAAGGTAGATTTCAGAAAAAAGGTACAAACCAAACTAAATGAGTTTTTTCATTTAGACCGAGGGATCACCGATACGGGTTCCTATTCTAAACTTATTCTAGGACAAACATAATAACAACCAATACCTTTACCACGCAGTGCAAGGGGAGAAACCATTCTCTCAACCCCTAAAGGAAATCGAAACTGGAACCTTAAGATCAATAGTTGAGACTATCTACCAGTCGAGTTGGACGTCAGTGGATACATACGTGTTATAATGGGGCTACCATCATGGTTGGTTGAATAATTAGTATGTCAGACGTTATTGTTTCAATCCGGGGCTAAATGCACTGAGAATAATCATTAATTACACCTTCTCCTTCAAGATGGTTAAAAGTTCGGATCCTCGCCTATTTTCTCTTAGCCCCTTTGAACAAGCGAATAAAAAATGTGATTCGTCTTAAGAAATTAATATGACAACTCTACTGCATTGCTGGCATTGTAGTAAGAGACATTAGTGACTTCGTGCCAAGTCATCACGTTTTGACTTGAGAAGACTAATGAAGTATGTGTTTAGTGTTTACTTGCCCTGCACCTGTTCCAACCAGTCGTTAACTTTTTTTGGTGCTAATGGAAGACACATAAAATATTTTGTCAGCTGTTACCATTCATTTAAAACGTTGATAAGACACTGCGTAGCTATTTCAGTCCTACCTTAATGAGGTGAGAGATGACCAGAGAAAGAAAGACGGTATAGTTTCTTGAAACATTAATCTTTTCATTGATTGACTTGAGCATTCGTATACCCACAGAAAAGTTGTATGTCTTTATAGATGTCAAGTCATTTAGAAGGAAATAAATCAAGCTTTAGTATGTTTTCCAAATTTTGAATTTTGGTCAAACAAAGATATAGGTCCCTTCGTCCTTCTAATAAAATTAAGGTGTGAAAGTATATATATATAAAAGACTGTTTCATTCGCCAAATATAAATGTTAATTCTCTAAACATCTGTAGAATAGCTTTTGTACCTGTTTCCTTTTCCTTTTAGTCTCTCTAATAAAATTGCTAAATTTGTTCGTTCACCTAGCACATCCCTCTTGAGCCTTGAACTTTTCTTAGTGGACATTTGTGCTCTTGCTTTAGACAAGCTGATTATGGGTGGGTATATTATGTGGGATAGAGTAAAATGTAATCAATAACCTAAATATATCAATCAATTGTTTTTAATAAACACGTTCCACTTAAAAATGTATTAAATGTATCAGTTCTCGAATGTTGATAGCCAACTTGGCTTCGTTACAATCTGAAGCAAGACAAGAATGTATGCAATAAGGCTTAATTCAATAAGTGACACTAATAATGATTATATGTAATTGGTTTAGCTCAGTGTAGAAATTAAATGAATATACTCATATCACAGTTTCACATGTCAAAGATATAATGCATATCTCTTCAAATATTCCACGAGTACGTTAAATTAACTAATAGAGGGCCTACTAGTCCGACACCTCAGCTCAGCCGGTAGCGTGTATGTCTATTGAGCTAAGGGTCCCGGATTTGATTCCCGACATGGCCGAAAAATGTATAATTGGGGAAATATGAGCTTAACCTTTCACAGTGATGGATTAGCGGCTGGGGGCTTGATGTTGTGTCTGTTCTAGATTTAAGTAAATCTATAAGTCTTCCAGTCAGTTAGAAAAGTGCTCATTAAATACCTCAAATAAATGAAAAAAATAAACCCATACAAATTGTATAAAAGAGTTTAACTAAACGCAATAATGTCTGAATATTATATAAACATGTGTACATTAAAGTATTATATTGTAATGGAGATAGGAACGTTCACATTCTCGAAGATAGCAACAAGTTATGAGGTCGCACTAACCGCTCTTTATGTTGCATGGAAACGGCTGATGTTGCTATCATCCAAAACCAGACACCACTTTACTTCTCCGATCAGAAAGAAAGACATTATGTTAGATTTCATTCAAACCGGGATATTTTAATATGTTTTTCCTTTCTTATTTCAGTGTACGTGAAAACGGCACTTATGTCATCCAGTTAAATTTATTGGAGGTTAGACACAGCTGACTTATGTCTTAAAACAACGGAGGGGACGGTTTTGAAGTACTCTGTAGTTTATCTTAATTTTATTAGTTCTGGAGTTAAGGCACTTCCGCTTACTACCGCAGTATGTATATAAAAAAACCGCTCCTGAATCCAGACCAAACCGCACCTCGTAAAAACATCCCAACTCCTTCAAACTAACATAAGAGGCTAGAAGGAGAACAACACGACCCGGCTAATAATAAAAATAACAGGAAACTGCCGCGTTTCTTCCCCTTACCCTTCACTTGAAGATCGTGAAGCGTGAAGTAAGGGAAGCCGGGACAGGACCTGGGGGAGTGCTTGCTTCTTGCTTCGCCCCGTCAAGTATCAGCAGCGGTTCAGGGTCGTCCTGTGTGTTAGAGAGGATTACATACAAGTCGGCATTCTGTCTGGGCTCTTCTCTACTGGTATGACACCCACATCACCTGTCATTTATTACGCGCTACCACGACGCCTATTTCTTTGACATATCCGTCACGTTTTTTGTATTTACTCGCCCTCTTTTTCCCCCATCTAGCTGTTATCTTATTCCTTGCGCTCTCTCTTTCATTTGTGTTTTCCCGTATGTGTGTGTCAGTTTTAGTTGTAACGCTTGTTCATTTGTTTCACGTGTCACTACGTTTTTTGTTGTAGGCCTATTTCTCTCTTTCCTACCAACACGTGGTATATTTTCATCCGTCACTTTGGGCACCATTCGTTTGTTTCTTTTTACTTTGCTTCTATTTGTATTTCTGTTACTGTTACGTCACTATTTTCCTAATTATCTATTTTAATTAGAGTATATTAATTTTTACTCTTCTCTTTTAGCCATCTTTCTAGTTCTCTTTCGTTATTCTTAGGACTTTTTAGCCACGGTACTCATTAAATCTCCCTTTAATTCTCTCAGTCTATAGATAGCTTTACAACGTCCATATTTTATCTTCAAATTGATAGTCGTTAAATTCCTTGTTTATGTTTAAATGTATCTACATTTTCTTTTTCTCCACTCCTCAATCACCCCATTCATATTTTCTATCTCTTTCCAATGTGCACATCACAATATGTATTTATTATTTATCCATATACTCATATTGTTCCTTCCCTTGACGCTTGTTTTTCGTTCTGTAACTTTATTTTTTCCATTTCTTTGTAAACTTACCAGCCTGAAACTCACGCGCCAGTTTGCTAAGAAACCTAATAGCATTGCTGTTAGAAACAAACACACTACATCTACCTTCTTATAATTCTCAGAGTATATGGAAGAAGATGCTGCAAGTAATTCTGTATTTTAATGGTATGTTTTGAAAAGAGAGCAGACAAGGACAAAGCAGAGTATCGAGAGTTATATGAGCCCATTCTCGAGACGTACTGTGTTGTTGTAAGTTAAGATGATAGTGGCGGGGTCGGGAGAGGTGTCTTGGGACATGAGAACACGGGGAGGAAAAGACATAAATTCATGAGCAGGCTTCATACATTTTATACAAACACAAAATGGCTACGGCCGTTTTCCACCTTTGTATTCGTACAAGTGTTTTGAGAAATAGCTTTGTATATTTATCGGCACAAATAAATGGTTACGTGTAACGAGCGTCTTTAAATTAATAAACGGCAACGTGTTTGCATAATAGGCTCCCATGTGCTTGCATAGTGAATGATACGTTTAATTCAATACTCTTATGTTTGAAAGTTTGTTGTAATGTAGTGACCTTCAATCCCCATTTCTTGATTTTTTTAATCGTTTATTTAATCAAATTTATTGTTATTATTATTATTATTATTATTATTATTATTATTACTACTACTATCACCGTATCTTACTACCCGTTCGGATTGTACGCACTTGTATAATGGTAGGGTGACTCTGAGATAAGGACCTAAAGTTTAAAGTGGGATTCGAACCACGGTGGAGGCCTGGCATTCCCCACATTCACAAGTTGTGATTAATACATGTGTCAGAGGTGAAGGAAAGGTTTGGCAATCAGATAAATCTGTGCCGGGACCGAGGATTTACCCCGGACCTCCAGCACAGATGTACGACACTTTACCTCTAGACCACCAGGTCACCAAATTTATTGTTAAAGTGTGAAACAACATCTTGGCGGATTCCGAGCTCTAATATCTTCTCAATGAAAATATGTTTAGAATAGATTATGGTTCATTTAGACACAAATAATCCGAGAGCGGTACGTCATTGCTAGTTTCTTGCTAAAATGACTGTGTCCAAAGTGTACCAATAATCTCTTAAATATGTCGGAATATATTTACAAGTATCTTAGAAATGTTAATTCAATTTAAAACGATTTATTAAAATAAATAAACTTTTTTTTTTGTAAATAAAGAGTTATAGATTTCAAGTAATAAAATTTCCCAAATTTAACACAAAAACTATTATTTATTTTAAATTAAAATACGAAGAAACATTCTTGTATAAAGTTATGTTACTCGTTAGTAAACAGAAAAGCGGTTGATTACGTATCGAAAGTAAACAGTACTTTTTTTTAATAGAAAGAAATGGTTGCCTACTTATGATTCTACGACCCCTGCGATCATTTCCAATGGTAGCTTGTATTTTTTTAAATTTTAAAAGGTTGATCAAAATTTAATTGATAAACTTAACAGTCTGAGACTAAAGGGACCTCGTGCACAGTTTAAATCACAATACAAATATAAAGACAATGCGCAAGAGAAAATAGTACCAGAGGCAATAATACAAGAGGGTACCAATAGGAAATCAAGGAAAGGTAATACGCTGGCCCCATGGGTTTGAGAGAGGGGAGGAGGTGTTTCTGGCAGATTCTAGGTAGGCCAGGACTACAAAATTAATCTGATGGAGCTTAGCAAATATTAATATCTACCACTGAAGCCATGTTGCTTGGACAATAGTTGGCTGTCTTTATTGATATATTTAATCGTGTAAAATAATCCTCCTCCCACCATTACTTGTGTAGACCATTAAATATGTGACCTTACGTTCGTTTATAAACAGCCCCAAGAAAACCCCAACTGGATGTTATTACATTTATTGCCGTCGGATATCTTCACAAAATACATATTCGGGACACTCCAGACTTACTAATTGGAACGTTTGATTAAAATTTAATTAAAAAAGTGTTGAATTGAATTCATTTATTTCGGTAAAGCAGCTGTGGTAGACCAAATAAAACCAGCCCACCGGGGTCCCGGCGGCCCAGTCCACTTTTAGGGGCGGTATCAGAAATGGTCCGGACATTCCTTTAAGTTGCCATTTTCTAGATGTGTTTTGTTTTTTGTGCGTTTTAATATTTCTTTCCTGCTATCTTCTTTATTAATTTATGATTCCCTAATTTATTTTAATTCAATATTTACATGCGTGTACAGTTATATAAAGAACTATGCGATCAATATATTTCTTTTACGCATATAATAAGCTAGTTTTTAATCATCATATTAATAGGACACAAGTATAGTAATTATGGATATGTTTTATTATCAGGGGGTAAGTGTAAGAAAAGGCGCTGGCCTTCAAAACTCGATCGCACGAGCCCAGCAAGAGAGCTACTTAGAACTCCACCATGCGGTCCCGTGGTCTAGTGGTCAGTGCACTTGGCTACGAATCTAGGTGTCCCAGGCTAGATTCCCGGCCGGTACCTTGGGTATCTTTCTCTTGAGGGGAATTCTCCCAACAGTCACCAGCCGGTTGTTAAATTAGTTTTAAGACTCCCACCGGCTCACACCTATTCAGTATCATCACATCATCTCGTTGTGGGTAGGTGTCGACAACCCCAAAGGTACCATCGCGGCTAGTAGTCTGCGTACAAGCGACCGAACTGAATGCCATGTTTCTCACGGTAAGCAATGCCATACGATAAAAATAAAAATAAATAGAACTTAACCCAAATAAAGATATATTATTATTATTTCATCGCGTCTTACTACCCCTTCAGGTTATACGTATATGCACTAATTACTCTAACGTGTTAGGTATGAGGAAGGTGGAATTTAAAGAAAGTGTACTCGCATTTATTTGGAGGAAGAACGGAAAACTATTTTTATGATCAGCTATTTTCAGTAGGCCTACACCCGACATTAAGTCAAGTTCCAATCTCCCCATCATTGGGAGCCAGTCCAATATTGTGAGAGCGACGCCTTAGACCAGGGGTAGACAGCAAATGGTCTATCGCGTAACAAAACTACACCGTCAATAAAAGATTATCTCTGAGCCTTCAAAGGTTGATGAGTAACAAAAAGAACTTTGATCAATCATAGCTTAATAAGGACCGGACTTACGTAGATATCCTGATTATGGAAAGTAAAATTATTGGATTTCTATAGATAAAAAGTTGTACTTTGATATTAAGACTCTGTAAATAAAATTATTGTTCTGCTAAAAATGGTATGAAAATCAAATAAAACTAAAGTGGTATTGCTCTTATTGAAATAAAGAAAAATGTATCATTCCTAAATGTTAAATATTTGCCTTAGGTCCTACCACTGAGCTGCCCAGGAGGTGTCTCGTGCTCGGGGCGATTCTTTACTCATATTTTAAGGCAGAGTCTGTGATGGTCGTTCAAAAATCGTCAGCTACATATAAGTGATCAATTAAGATCACGAACAATCAGATAACGCTGCCACCTTCGACTCGGGAGGGCTTTATGCTGCAAATAGTACAATGACAACTGTAAGAATGCACATTGGCGTGCTTAGCCAAATCCCGGGTTTGATTCCCGTGTTCAGGTGTCATTTTTCAATGTAGAAAACACGATATTCAGATACAGCTATAATTAGTAAATATAATAAATTGGACCAATCCTGAATAGTTCAAAGGTGGAGCAATATAACGCTAAGCCAAGGATACGAGTCGCGTGTTAAAATGCAATTACTAAGCACATTTTACATAATTAACACATTTAATCAAAACCGTCCCGAAAGTGTATTCTATAAACTGAATATAGGTTATAGATACTATAGTTTTTGAAATAGGCCTACACGAAATAAAATCACTACAAAGATTTGGATCACGAGAAAAGACAGTTCTACCAATTTGTGCATCTTAAGATTTGAACATTTCTCGTGACTTAAGCGCCAGCTATACCAAACAAATAACTTATATAGTTAGATTTTTTTTTGACAGTGTTAAATTTGCTATTTGGTGATTTAATGCATTCGTTTACACTTGTAATGATATGGAATTATACGTCTCAATAATTTATTATTCACATCTTTATTCAAAATTAAGATATTTTTCGAGGCATGGCGACATCTTTCTACGTCTCTGTTTGAAAAGACAACGCAGTTTTGTGGACAGAAACGCACTTTGATGACCACGCCCTTTTTCTTTTAGGAAGTTTCGAGAAGGAAATTTCGCTTGATATACCCCTTCAGCGTACGCATCTCTTCATTTTGCTTCCTGACGAGGAGCCGTGTAGGTAGAGTCTATGACATCTTAATCTGTATTCTAAATTTCACGTGTCGGGAATTATCATGCATATAACGTAATAGTCGGGCTTTTGTTAAAAATATACAACGTGTGAAATATCTAGAAAAAAACTGTTTATCTACTTTAAATAAAAATAGCTATAAAACACCAGAACTTTTAATTTATAAAATAAGCCATCATCCCTTTTTAATTATTATAATACAGAACAGCAAACTTGAACCCAATTCAATCGTTATATCAAATGTCAGCCTAATGGTGGCGTACAAAAATTAATATATCAGAGTAGATCTTTAAAGGTTACACACTAGGGTTGTTAAGGGTGTTTTCAGGATAAGAATTCAGTTTAATTGTGTACGTATGGTTAGCACGACTGTTTTTGTATATGCCATTTGAGCAGACACATTTTAAATTAAGGGAAAAATCTTGGTCAAATTCCGCGATGACAATGACCAATATCCAAGTACTATCGAGATTACTATGTATAAAAAATTATACTAAACGTATATACGGAGCTTATATTATAATTTACCCACCTCGGTTGCGTAATTAGCTAACGCGCTAGTTTCATGTTGAGCTAGACTTTGACTAAACTTAGACTAGAGATTGAGGTTCGAATCTCTCTTGGGTGAACTGGGGATTTTTTTACGAAATTATTTTCCAATCTCCCTCCACGTAAATGCGGGTTAACTTCCTTTATATTCAACCCTCCCAATTCCTAACCCATTAACGCAATTAATACTTAAGCGTATACAACCAGTACGGGTAGTAAGACGCGGTACTAAGTATTATATTATAATTTATATTGGCGCCAAAATAAATTATATTATAAATTATATTGGCGCCAAAATAATTGTAAAGCCTGTAAAAATATGGATCTTCATCCGCTTTGCCTGCCACCCCAACTTAATTGTTGTGTAAAACTAGGCAACAACATTTTTGCTATACATTCGAGCACGCCCTAAGAGGAGAAACGCTCCTGCTTGGAGACCGCCTTCCAGAGGGAGGAGGTGGGAGATTATACTGGGCGAGTTAACTGTGGAGGTTTAGTCTCAGTTACAACGGCGGTGTGGCATGAGGGAAGGGGGAAGATTGTAATACCGGGGGATTACTGGATGGGGACATCTTGCCCGAGACAACAGCAGGAGAGGTAGAGTGTCGCGGTTACACCCCCTCTATCACCAAACCGGCCCCTCCTTAATTGCAGAGGTCAATAACAAGTTCCGGTTGAGAGGCATGGTCGAGGAGGCGTTACTTGGTTCCTCTGTACATCTACAAATCCGTTCATGGTTATTCCTACTTTAACCGAGGTGCGTCCCCGACCCCCCTTTTTTTGTTTGATCGTTGTAACATTCGTGATGATTATCGTGAGTGGATGAAAATTAAACTATGACATTTGCGCCATTCTGACTCCTTGACATAATAGGAAGAGGTTTTATCACAATAGAATATAGCAATAAAATGTACGCCTATAGAATTTTTTTTAAATTATGGAAATTGTTTAAGAAAATTATCATGGAAGCTCTTTGTTTCGAAATAATATTCAAAATTTAATTTTACCTCAATATTTCACTAGAAAACATTAAAGACTTTTTTTTGTTCCAAAAGAGAAAATTCTGATAGCCCAGTCATTATAAGTTAAAAATGAATTTTTTAAAAATCATACAATTAAGAGAATTTGTAGCCATAAAGATTGCTAAGCATCTAATTATATTCATTTTGTGTCCAGCCAAATTTTTTATTTGGCCAACCCTGGCGGCACAAAATGGGGTCGATAATCCGAATAAGTCCACCATAAAAATACTGTGAGCAGAAAAGAAGAGCTTATAAGAGAAGAGAACCTCTGCTAACATAAAATAAATGCGAGCTCTTGCACAGCAAGACAGACCAATTTTCTGGTGAACCGCAACAAGAGACAACTCATAGATATTATATCAAGCCACCGCCAAGAATCAAACAGTGAAGTGTATCAAGCTGAATCTGATGAAGACTGTCTCATTGTATCAACAGCCATTGATAAAGCATGAGCTGGATTGAATGTCATTGTAGTTGGCCAGGATACTGATCTAATTGTTCTTCTTACTTCAAAGGCACCCATCCATCTTTGATAAAGTCTTCTTATCATCCGGCTTCAAGGCAAACATACCTTGTTTAACATTCCTTGACAAAAGGCTGTTCTGGGTGAGATCTGCAATGCTCTTTTTTTTGCACATGCAGTATCTGGATGTGACACAACTTCAGGTCCCTACAATCAAGGCAAAGTGAAAGCTATTGCTATACTTCAGAAAGATCCAGAGCTGAGGTTTTCAATCGCTTTCAGCCTCAAAAGAAGAGCTGCGGGAGATAAATCTTTACTCCACTTGTACGGTTACAAGAAGAGTGAAAAGCTCGATGAACTGTGGTGCTAAAGGTACAACAATGTTGTATCCAAACAGCAAGTAAATCCGGCTTTCAATCTTGAAGCACTTCCACCAAACAGTGATGAGGCTACACAGCACTCTTACCGTGTATACTTGCAAGTGCAACACTGGGATGGAAATATGCGTGAGCCAACATTATGGGTGTGGACTAACAAAAACTATGTGCTGGTTCAGATGATTTCCTCAAAAAACCAGCACCACTCGAGTTATTAAACCGAGTGGCCTGTACTTGAAAAGGATCATGCTCAACAACCACTGTGAATGCGTGATGGTAGTGTTGCGATGCTCGCCAATGTGTGCCATGTGTCAAGGATTGTCTTGTGAAAACAGAACAGAAGTTTTGATGATGATTCTGAAGATTACCTTGATGAGACTATATAAAAAATAATTTGCCACTAACTGCCATATAACCTGTAGGGAAATACAATGAACATATGCTTCATCCGTGTGCTTTACCATAGTTTAAATTTTGAGTGAAATTTAAGTTTATTTTCTGTCAGTAAAGCAATTGTTATATTACTCAACATTCTACTCTCCATAATTTATTATTTACAAAATTTCGTTTCAATCACTCGCTACCAACATACCCAACATACCAGACCCCCAATGACAACGTGCATGACATTATCCATGTGGGACAAAAGTTCGAGGCCATTTTAAAAGCCTCTAGGGTTAGCCAATCAAAAAATGGTTATGACCAAAAATGTAGGTAATTAGACTGTTTGCATTTTAAAAAAATGATTGAAATTTTATTTTGTAAATGGATGGTTTTAATAGATAAGGTTAAAAGAAAATTTTGGCCAACATTTTACAATATTTCGGCTTGAGCACAACTTCTTTTGGGGGGG